>QLOM01006062.1:0-14114 GCA_003313785.1 Termitomyces sp. MG148
CTACTCAAAGCTCAGTTGCTTCAATGCCAGAGGGAGCAAATTTGATCCCAAGCATACCAATTCCAGTAAAGCCAGTGCTTTTTCTGCATTTGGAGGAAGCAAAGAGTAACATCTACGCTCCCCAGCAGGCAGGGAAGTTGAAAGAACAGTTTGCAGCAAGATTTGCTGTGGCACAGCAACAAAATATGTTCAAAGGTCAACCAAGAAGACCTTTGTCCATGGTTGAGTCAGTTTTTACTATTCCAGTGGTAGAAAGTCTTAAAGTGGATGCAGAGAAATTGACATCTCTGCAAGTCAAACATGAATCAGTAGAGAAAACACCACTGACAAAGCAAATGCCATTGGCAGAGGAGTTTGCTGAAAGGGTGGCCTATCAGCACATGCAAAACCAAGACCTGAATTACCAGAAATACTCCTGGATGAGTGATCAGGGGATAGTGTTTGATGGGATAATTTCTATCAACACCTAGTCTTAGTCAAAAACATGATGACCAAAAGCTCCTTTAGTGCTAAAATGTTGCCTTGGTTCTATGGTCCAATGGTAGTAATTGCTAAGACCAAGGGTGGTAACTACATTATAGCAGAGCTAGACAGTACAGTTTGGCAAGCACAAGTAGCTGCATTCTGTGTAGTATCTTACAAAGCCTGTAAAAGGCTAAAGCTGTCGCAAGCTTAGAACAGTGGGTAGACATTACCCTAGACAAGCTAAGAGAGCTAAGGAAAGAGATATGTAAGCCTACAGATGCTATAGTAAAAGACTTGTCCTTTGACTCAATAAGACTCCATGAGCCTTCAGAAGGAGAACTTGGTCTGTCAACAGTGACACCAGAACAGTGAACTAATACAAGTCTAAAAGGGATTCTTTAATCACAAAAAAGACTTAAGAATCACAATTATGGCAGAAACTAAAGACATTAATGGGGACTATGGAGTAAAGGATAGGGATTAAAAAGACTAGTTATGCTAGTTATGTTAAGCTAAGCATAAACAAAGCTTATGTTTATATAACAGAGGGCAGAGGTACCTCCACAGCATTTTTGAAGTCTTTAATGAGGACTTCAGCAATCTCAATGTTTGAGTCTTCAAGGCTGGACCAAATGTCTAAGTCAGTAAAAAAATAGTAGTGGAAAATGAAAAGAAGGACATACCTCAAAGAAGACATTGAGGGCATCAGCCAAAGGACTGGAAGACTTGACAGTCAATGGTTCTAAAGCCTTCTCAATACAAGCAAGATGAGCAGTAATCAGCTTATAAACCTGCAAAGAAGTGTCAAGCAGGTGGAGATGTTGCTGTATTGCAAGCTCAATGGCATCACAATGCTTGTGTAGCTCATCAAGAGGTGTAGAAGTATTGCCATCAGCCAGCAATATAGCTTCTAGCACAGTGTCAACTTGGCCCAATTGTCAGAGGACTTCTATTTCCAGAACTTCTTTTTTTTGTTTCCAGAGTTCCTCAGGGATTTTTGGAGATCTCTGGGACGCTCCTGTGCCTTCTGGAAAGTACTGTACAGTCATTTTCATGCCTCTGCTACCTGCACTGATGCACTGCGCCATGGCAGAGGGATTCCTAGACTTGTTCTCTTTGGATTTCCCTCTGCCAGGTGATTAGTTGTATTTCCTGTTGTATTGTATTGTCTCTAATAAACTTTGGATTTCCTTCTGCCAGTTGTGTGACTTAGCTGCAACCTTTGGAGGTTACTTTTACAGCAGAACAAGTCTCCAAATCCTAGTCTGGAAGCCCCTTATAGCCGCCAAACCTTTTCCGGCTCATATCTGTTGCTTCTCTGAGCTTAAGCACCGATGTTATCTATGTCTCAGCTGGCCACTTCAGAAGCTCTCTTGGATGCTACAGCCTCTGGTAAGGAAGCCTGGACCCACCTGCTCCATTTAGAAATGCAGGTGCAACTCACTCAAGCTTCCCTTACCCAGCACACTGCCGAACTCTCCCATCTCCGCCAAACTACCAAAATCATCTCCAACTCCCTTTGCATGCTCCTCAAATGCCTTGCTCTGGTGGCAGCTGATCCTCTGCCACCTACCTTGCTGGTGCAATGCCCTTGAACTGCACAATCCCCTCTTCTGGCATGGGAGCACTCTAACATTCCATGCTCGGCAATCCCCAACATGTACAATGGTGACTGCGTGTCTAAGGAATGTTTCCTCCAATTCTGCATCACTTACATCCAACTCTGCAGTGACGACTTTGTTTCCGACGAGCTGAAGATGGCGTGGGTCCTGTCCTATATGAAGTCTGGATGGGGGCAGCCATCTACGCAATGAGAGTTTTCCAAAGTTTTATGGACTGGGCCGAGTTTGAACAGGAGTTCCAGGATGAGTTCTTTCCCTGGAATCCCGCCAAAACCGCTGCATTGGTTCTGCAAGACAGGGATCAGTATGGCCAAGGAAAGCAATCCTTGGACAAGTACATTGACCCATTCCGCATGCTGGTAGAGCAGGCCAAGTACTCCGACAGCCTGTAGCTGTGCCTCACCTTTTGGAAAGGGCTCCATCCGGTCCTGATGGGATGCATTGACAACCTCATGGAAGGACACCCAGCGGACAATCAGGTCCTGTCATTGATGACGCCCAAAAGTTGCTAAGCACTGTCCAGGTAGATGGTAAACTTAGCGCCTCACAAATGAGTAGCATCGGGTGGTCACTAGTATTGAGAGAGTCCTGGGCAGGGTCCCAGAAGCCTAGTCCTTTAGTGTGTTTGAACTTAGAAAAGTAAAGGGGTTGCTTAGCAATCTAAGCCAAAAGCCTGCAAGGTGCTAGGGTGCTAAAAGTCGGTAAGGACTTTAGCGACGTAAATGTTGGCGACGATGTGCCCGTATGGCACTATAAGAGCGAAAGTCGGTGAGTAAAGTTGGTTGGGTGAAATTGGCAAGACTGTATCACTTAGCGACTTGGAGGACTTAGAATACGCCAAAATGTGATTTGAACTGTGGAGTGTACAATTCAATGGTAGCTAAGACAAAATATGTACAGTATTTATTGGCACTAAGTTGCCATGGTAATTAAACTGAATAGTTGCTAATTAATCAATCAAGAAAAATGGTAACAAGTACAATGGAATGTGAAAGTCGCTAAGCGACGGCATCTGTCAAGTTGGCAAGCGTTAACTCAACATCCTAGCAGTGAAAGAGGCCAAATGCACAGGGACTGTTGCTAAGGCCTGAAACCATCAAGGGGGCCTGTCTCATGTAAGTTGCTAAGCATTGAATAAGCTATAAGCGTCGCTAATATCTGAAACCATCAAGGGGCCTATCGCTAAGCATTGCTAAAGTAATCTGACATCAGATCTTTGAGAAGCACTGGGTTTTGATAGGCATTGCTAAAGGCCCTGGCGTTGGTTATCACTGATTGGGGACCTGAATGGGGGCCGGGCTGAAGTCAAGTGAGTGGCAGGTGATTGCCAAGTCAGGTGGTTGCTAAAGTCCTATGGTCACCAAGTCTTGTGATCACCATGTGACCAGTAAATCATCATCTGACTGCCAAGTCAGGTGGTTGCTAAGTTCCATGATCCTGCACATTGTGTTCTGTAGCCTGAGTTTGATCCCTGCTAGCTGCAATATATAAGTTGCTAAAAATAGTGCTGGTGCACTGAGCTCAGCCAGAGGCTTATCATCTCCCCCCAACTGAAAAATTGACTGTCCTCAGTCAACCCTCGATATCACGTGTCATTATGAGGTCCGTGCGCATAATCACCTACTCAAAAGGTCTGGCGACTGTGATCAGAACTCCATCAAAATCCCCTGTAAGCAGCCAATTTTGATTTCCATCTCTTTCTACTCTAAATCTTACCACATATCTTTTGTGATTGCCGCTGCTGACGCTAGCGCTCACACGCTCACCTTTATCCTCAAGGCCTCAGCATTTTTGGCATGCCACCTTAGCAAGGGAGCTGGTGCCTCCCAGGATCTGGTGATGGGAATGTTGCATTTGTTGGAGATGTGGGAGATTCATAGGTTGGCTGGGGTGACTTGGGATGATGAGGAGGCACTACAAGTGTGGTGTGTTGCTCAAGCAGCTGAGCACAAGGGTGCTGAGTAGCTGGCGCCTTACAAGACTCTCCTGGTACGTGTTGTTAGCAACTGTACCTTGTATTTTACTGACTATTTAGCGACCTCAACCTCCTCCCACCCCCTCTGTTGACGACAAGCTGGTGGAGATCTTGGGTGGAGGTCCTCCTCAACTGGTAAGTTTTCTAGGTTGCCAAGAGTAAGTCGCTTATCTTATTTCTTTTGTTAGCAATGGGCTGAACTTTCTCCTGATAGTAAGGAGATTCTAATTGTAGAACCAATCTTGGTATGACAGCGTGCTGCCTAAGAGGTGCTGCTGGCAGAGGCGCGGCAGCAGGCAGAGGAGGAGAGGGAGTAGAGGCAGCAGGAGGAGATTCGAGAGGCTGGTTTGGCAACGGAATCGATAGTGGGTCAGGTGGGAGTTTCCTCGAGTGGTCTTGGTGGTAGCACTCTGGCGGCATCTACCTCTTCTCTGTTGGCACCTCCTACCATGGCGCCTAGCCCCTCCACCAAAGACAACTTGGCTAAGATGCGTCAGGAGCAGCACCACGCCTGTCATGTGCAACAAGTGGCCGCTGGCAACAAGAGCCCTGCGCCAGCAGCTCCTAGGCAGGGCTCAACAGGGTCTTCTCTGCGCAAGGTACATTTTTCTTGCTGACCATTGCTAATCTCTTGTCTGTAAGGGCGACCTCTGGAAGCTATGGCTCAGTCACACAGCTGGCAGAAAGAATCCAAAGTATATATAGGTAATACAACCATAACTACTTACTTGGCAGAGAAAAATCCAAAGAAAACAAGTCTAGGGATTCCCTATGCCAGGAGTGATGCTTCCAAGGCTCCAGAAGCATGGGAAGTAACTATATAGCATGACAAAAGCCACAATAAAATTTATAATCTAAAAAAGGAAAATCTCCAAAAATAATCAAAAACTCGGAAATTGCCATTGCCAGAGGTCATGCACATGTCTCATGTGACTTGCTTAGTAATTTGGAGGCTAGCCTTGAGATGACTAAGCCTCTGGATGCTTACTAAGCCTCTGGAAGCGTTGGCTACACTTGTTTGAATGATAACTAGAGAACCAGAGCACCTCAAGGGCTGAGAATAGTACTAATAGATAGTGTTGAAAGAATAGAAGCAGTAAAGTAAAAGAGTGACAGCAGAAATAAGGAAATAAATAGAGGAAGAATGAAGGAACAAGGAGTGAAAGAAGGGAGAAATGAGAAGTCCCCTGACATCACCCCCTCTCTAGAGTGCGGTGTCTCGACGTGCTGGGTAGAAGTAATTTTGGACAGCCTAGTCAACCTTGGAAGGGGAGTAGATGCCTCTGATTGCCCGGGGAGCATTGGGGTGCTGTTGGTAGAATTCCCGGACCAAAACAGGAGCATGGACATTTTCTTGTGGCTCCCAAGAGATGTCTTCAATTCCATAGCCCTTCCACTTGACCTTGAACTGAAGCTTATTTCTGAAGAGTCGGCTGTCTAGGATCCGTTCCACTTTGTACTCTTCTCTATTGTCTACCAGAACTGGAAGTGGTGGTGGCTGTGGACGTTGGCCTAGAATTGGATCATCTGGTGCAAGAGAGAGCTTTACTACATTGAAGACCGGATAGAGTCAGCTCATTCCACTAGGCAGTTTGAGTCAATAGGCTAGTGGGCCTACCTGCTTTACTATAGGAAAGGGTCCTAGACAACAATGAGAAAGCTTCTGAGAAGGTCGAGTAGTAGCGATATTAGAGGCATCCAAATAGACTCGATCTCCAGGCTTGTACTTGGGGGCTGAAGTTTGTCCACAATCATAATAGCGGGCCATGTTGTCCTTTGCCTTAGTTAAGGCTGCCTTAGCTTCCTCTTGGGCTGCCTTCATCCGATCTAGGAACTCGTTAACAGCTTCATTCTCTGAAGGTTGTCCAGGAGGCTCAAATCCCATCCAAGAGTGTTGACCAGGGTTCAGAAAGAAAGGAGACATCTGAGTAGCAGCAGGTTGTTGTATTGAAACTCAGCCTCTGGTAATAGGTCGTCCCAGTCATCCTGTTGTTCATTGCAGAAAAGCCGAAGATACTGTTCCAACTCTTGGTTGACATGTTCAGTCTGGCCATCGGACTGAGGGTGGTAGGCAGTGGAGGTGTGGAGTTTAACATGGAGCAGACAATACAGTTCTCTGGTAAACTCTGCCACAAACTGAGGTCCATGGTCTGAGACATAGGCATTGGACAGCCCATGGAGTTTCCAGACATGCTTCTGGTACAGGTTAGCAGCACCCATAGCAGAGCAGGTGGTGTGTGTTGGAATGAAGTGAGCACGCTTGCCACAAAGATCTACTACTACCATGATTGCATCGTATTCATGAGCATCTGGTAACTCAACAATGAAGTCTACTGAGGCCATGCTCCAACACTCAGCTGGAATAGACAAAGGATGAAGTTGTTCCATGGGAGGCTGATGATGAGGTTTAGAGGTCACAGGTGGAGGTGTAAGAGCCAGTATACCGTGACATTTGAGGCCACCAGTAATTCTGAGAAACCAGTTCCAGTGTCTTCTACCTGCCAGGATGGCCTGCAATCCAAGAATCGTGATGCTGCTCAACAATCCACCTCTGGAGGTCAGGTAGGTTGGGTACATAAATGTGCCCCCAGAAGGTGAGAAGACCATTCTCCAAAGACCACTCATCCATGCGAACTGACTTTACTCCAGCTCTCTTCTGCGCATGCAGGGCCAGAGCAGCCTTGGCTACTAGGTCTTCTTGAGCGCCCTCTCGGTTACCTTGGTGGATGTCTTGAAGGATGCTTGCTTCTTCTCCCTGGCCAACTACACCTTCTAGAGCACGGATAGCAAAGAGCTCTGGCTTCAGGAGTACAATATTGTCATTGTCACTAGCTCCAGAACCATAATCAGCTTGCCTAGAAAGCGCATCTGGCTTGCCCAGGCTTTGCCCAGGTTTGTGGTGCAATGAAAAGTCAAAGTTGGCCAGATACAAGGACCATTGAGCCTGTTGGTGGTTAAGTTTCTTGGCTGTTCGAAAGTACTCTAAGTTCTTGTGATCAGTCCACACCTCAAACTTATGCCTGGCACCCTCAAGGAAATGTTGCCACTCCTCAAATGACCAAATAATAGCCAACATCTCTTTGTCATGGATCTCATAATTGCACTCTATGGCATTGAGACTCTTGGAGTAGAAAGCCACAGGATGCCACTTACCGTCCTCCTTTAACTGCTGAGAGAGGATGGCTCCAGTAGCAAAATCTGAGCTATCGGCTTCCATCTGGAAGGGAGAGTTATCATCTGGGAATAAGAGAACAGGCTTTGAAGTGACTGCCTGTTTGAAGGCATCAAAGGCAGTCTGCTGTGCCACATCCCAGTGCCAAGGAGTGTCCTTAGTGGTGAGATCAAAGAGGGGCCAGGCATGGTGTGAGAAATCCTGAATGAACCTCCGGTAGAAGTTGGTAAAGCCCAGGAAGGCCTGAACCTCCTTTTTGTTCTTGGGCTCTGGCCACTCTGCCACACCAGCTATTTTGACTAGGTCCATCTCAGCCATTTCATGAGAAATGATCAGTCCAAGGTATTCAACCTTGGTTTGCTTAAATTCACACTTCTCTGGCTTGAGATAGAGCTGGTATTGGCGGAGACGTTCCAGCATGATGCATGTAATCCAACGATGCTCCTTTAAAGTCTTGGTATAGATGAGAATATCATCAAGATATACACACACAACACCCTTCGCTATAAGGTCTTGGAAGATGTTGTTCATCATGGTCTGGAAGGTGGCTGGGCTATTAGTAAGGCCAAAGAACATCACCAGAGGTTCAAAGAGTCCACAATTTGTTTGGAACACTGCCTTCCACTCATCACCTTCTTTGATGCGCACATTGTTGTAGCCCCAGTGGACGTCCAACTTGGTGAAATAGCATGCACCTCAGAGGTTGTTGACAAGCTCTGAAATGAGTAGTAAGGAGTAGCGATTCTTCACAGTCATCGCATTCAAAACTCAATAGTCTTGAACCAGACGTAGAGAACTATCTTTCTTCTTAATAAAGAAGACTGGGGAGGCCATTGGGGACTTTGAGGGACAGATGCAACCAGAATCTAAATTCTCCTGCAAGAAGGCATCAAGCTCATCCTGTTCTCGAAAAGAGAGAGGATAGACCTTGCAGTTAGAGAGTTGCGCTCTGGCAGGGAGTCAAATGATGCCTTAGAGAAAACATCCTCAAAGTCTTGCAGGTGATGAGGAACTGCATCCCGGAACGACTTAGGAGCAGAGTTGGTGGCAAAGGCCTGAGCTAGCCGCTGGGAAGTAGTTTGGCTAGCTCTAATCTTTGCCACAGTTGGAGGAGGTCATAAAGTAGTTGCATAGATCCTATCATCTGTTTCAATGGCCTCATCTGAAGACTCTAAGTCAGGAGCACACACAAATTCACCCTCACATCCATCTTCCATCTGGGCTTCACTCACTACACTTTGAATGTCCTCATAGAGGGCCTCTCTATAAGGGAACAAAGGGAGGAGGATCCAGTAGGTCGAGGTCTGCAAAGGGGAGGTGTCCAACTCAGCAAGCATGTATAGCAGCGTGCTCACGGACTGAGACTCTGTGCTCCTCTTTAATCTCCTTGGTACATGTAGAATACTGTTGGGGGCTGCGGCTCATACTCATTTTACCCTTGGCCCAGTCAATTTCAGGGTTGTGGTCTCATAGCCAGGAGAATCCAAGTATCATGTCCTGCTTTCCTAGGCTGGTGACCACAAAAACAGCACGCTCAAAATGAGTCTGGTAACAAAGGACTAAATCCACCACCGAGCAGATGGATCCAGCTTCATTGAGTGTACCATCGATGTTATAGACTGGAATGGGACGAGAGAGAGGCTGAGTAGTGAGTTGGTGTTGTTCTACATAGTGAGTATCAAGGAAGAGTCCAGTGGCACCACTGTCCAGAAGAGCTATGACGCTCCGAGTTTGCTGAGTGTCAGTTGTTTCAATCTCCACATTTAGACGCAAAGAGTTAGGAGAAAGAGTGGAGGCAACAACGTAGCGGCGAGGAAGGCGTCGTTTCCAAGCTGGGACACATGGTTGTTGGACAGAAGGAGGAGGAAAAGAGGTCCCAGCTGAGGCTTTAACCAAGGGGGTATTTTGTACGTCGGAGGGGGTGCTTACAGTTTCAGCCAGAGAATCATTGACAGGGGGCAATATATTGGAAGATTCTACTGGTAGGCATGCAAACTGACTAGCACCAGGCGGTGGAGGCATACAACTCATCCATCGCTCTACTGAAAACCCTCCCTTGTAGAACCTAAGGACTCATTCAAAGGTTCCACTACAGCCTCCACAGGACCCATGGACTTATCCAAAGGTTCTGCTTTGATCTGTGCATCTGGAGAAGGGTTTCCCTGAGCATCTCTAGCAGCCAGGAGCTGGAGAAGGAGCTCTTCCTGCTCTAAGGCTGAGAGATAGCATACCTCCAACCCCTGAGGGCAATATTGAGCAAAGTGACCAGGCTTTCCACAGCGATGACAGAGAAGAGGAAGAGAGGAGCGTTAGCGAGAGGCGTTGACGTCCATGGGGACTCCTAAAGGGAGAGGACGTGCAGCAGGTACCTGAGCTGGGGCTGGAGAATGGAAAAGAGGATTGGATGGGAGGACAAGCAGGTAAAGGTACATGTGAGGCAGAACGAGAGGTAGTTCCTTGGTGGAGCTCATGCCTTCACTCTATGAGCTGCCACTGGTCACATGCTACCTGATACCAAGACTCAATATGCGCATTGTCAGGTTGTCCTTTGGCCATGCTGTCAATCCGATCCATGAGAGAGGGGAGGGGGCCATCTCGGAAGGTGAGACAGAGTTGAAGACCGTCAGAATAGCCGGCCTATTCAACAAGAGCTTGGAAGGAGTCAATGTACTCATCTAAGGTCTGCTTTCTCTGTCCATATCAATGAGGGTCCTGGAGAGTAAGGGCTGCTACCTTAGCAGGGTCCAAGGGAAAGAACTCAGTTCAAAACTCCTTCTCAAACTGATCCCAGCTTCCAAAGCTCTCTACTCCTCCAGGACGTCAAAAAACTCGTAGCGCGTATGTTGAAGCTTGTTCAGACTTCATGTAGGAAAGAATCCAGGCGATCTTGAGAGCATCAGAAGGAAAGGCTTCCCCACTGAGCTGAAGGTAGGTGATACATGACTGCAGAAATCGCTCGCCCATGGCTCAGTCACCATTGAATGCATCTGGGAGTGCTGGACAAGGAATATTGGCATGAACAAGGGGGAAGGCCCCAGAGTGAGGGACTGGAGGGGTGGTGCCTAAGGAGGAGTAGGAGGGAGAGGGAGGCACTCTAAGAGGGCCTGAAGGGAATGAGAGATAGTGTCTGTGGCCTAATGTAATCCAGCAAGTTCAGTGGTGTAAAGGGTGAGGGAAGCTTGAGTGGTCTGCACCTGAGTCTCTAGAGCAAGCAAGCGACCCCAGGCATCATCCTGAGGGGCAGAAGCGTCCAAGGAAGCACCTGAGGGGGCTGGTTGGGTCATAGAAGCAACAGAGAAGCAGAGGTAATCCAGTGGGAGAGTGACTTAAGAGAGCAAGAGAGGGCTCAAGCAGGCTAAAGGGGGCTCCCAGACCAAAATGTAGAGACTTGTTCTGCTGTAAGGGTGACCTCTGGAGGCTATGGCTCAGTCACACAACTGGCAGAGGGAAATCCAAAGTATATTTAGGTAATACAACCATAACTACTCACCTGGCAGAGGAAAATCCAAAGAGAACAAGTCTAGGGATTCCCTATGCCAGGAGTGACGCTTCCAAGGCTCCAGAAGCGTGGGAAGTAACTATATAGCATGACAAAAGCCACAATAAAATTTATAATCTAAAAAAGGAAAATCTCCAAAAATAATCAAAAACTCGGGAATTGCCATTGCCAGAGGTCATGCAAATGTCTCATGTGACTTGCTTAGTAATTTGGAGGCTAGCCTCGAGATGACTAAGCCTCTGGAAGCGTTGGCTACACTTGTTTGAATGATAACTAAAGAACCAGAGCACCTTAAGGGCTGAAAATAGTACTAATAGATAGTGTTGAAAGAATAGAAGCAGTAAAGTAAAAGAGTGACAGCAGAAATAAGGAAATAAATAGAGGAAGAATGAAGGAATAAGGAGTGAAAGAAGGGAGAAATGAGGAGTCCCCTGACAGATAGATAGGTCAAAGTCATTGCCGGTAATTTTTGCTACAAGATACGCATTGTCACCATAAGTCGTGACCAAGAAGCCTTAGATCTTGGAGAGAAGTAGGCAATATTGAGCACCCAGAATAGATACTTTCTTTCAATGTTGCAATGGTGAACGTGTGAACTCTTGTTCCCAATCAGGATTTGAAACACCCCAAATCGAGTTTTTACCGTTATATGTAGCCAAAGCAGAGGGATTTGCACACTTCAGTAAGTAGTCTTCTCAGAGAAAACAAGAATCAAAGGTGATCTGAGATTTGGGTCTATGTGATGAGTCACTAGTCAGCACCGGTAGCAAACACAAAATTTCTGTGTTTGCCACTGTCCGGGGACTACACACATCTTACATAGACTTGGAGAAGCGGCCATTGTCATTCTGGTATGGCATGTACTCAGATGTTGGCTTGACAATATCACGTGGTCTCAACGACTTGTCAATGTCATCATGTGATTTCTTTCAAAGATTATAAATTAAATTGTGAAATTATGAGGATGATAATCTGAGTTTTTAACGCGTCAAAAACCTGCATCAAATGTGCCTGATTACATACTTTATTCAAGGATTGTCATTTGTCCAGAATCCAAAAAAAATCTAAAAAAGGACTTAGATGGCTAACAGACCACAACATTGAAGCTGCAGGCACATAGAGGACAAAAGTCTTCACTTAGTTCACCTAATGACAGTTTTGACCAAAATTGCCATACTTATCACCAGACCCCATGTGGTTTCCTGCAAAAACTAACTTCTGGTTAATGCCAAGCCCCCTTGGCAATGTCCAAGCCTGTCCTTAGCAATCCTTGGCAAACATGTGCTACTTAATATGTAATTCATCTTTTTTTTTGTGATTGGTCCATGCACCAGAAAAGAAAATAATTAAAAAATAGATTACCTGGCAGAAATGCTTGGCACTTGGCATGCATTGGCCCCTTCCTCTTCTCTTTCAATGTAAGGTGTCCTTATTTACGTGTTAATATACCTAACTTGCATTCCCTCTGTGCTCTGCACACCTGTGTTTTGCACTTATACATACATCTATGCTCAATTGTATGACTTTGGAAGATATACATTCTTATCATACAGGATTTTTCTGCAGTGTGATGGTATCTGCACTTCACTGTTATTTTGAAATGTCTCATGTTCCACTGCACTCATGCAACGGTTGTAGCATGCTCTGTACTAATATCTATACCTCTGCATTGTTTGTGTCATATCATGTGGTACCAGCGACCCGTTGTTGGCATCATGTGATGTAAATTGTAAACTCATTTTTGCTTTTCTCGCTTCCCAGACGCTTACCAGGAGTGAGCTCTTTGGCTTTTGGCCTATATCTCTAATTGACACCTTTCAAGAAGAATTGACATCAAACTTCTAAGTAGCACCCAGTGCTTGTGATAAGTATACTACTGGGCTTAGAGTGGGAAGCATGCAGCCTAACCAATAAATCTACTTGAAGAAGCGGCCAATGCCAGAACAGCATGGCATATACTCAGATGTTGGCTTGACCTGACAATGCATGTTTTTCAGTCATAACTTAGATGTGAGATCGGATAGATTGCAGAACGTATTGATTTCTGGATAGCAATTACATAGGAGGGACAAAGGAGCAAGCTTAAAATCTGCAAGTGTGACATATCACTTGACACATAACCATGATGTTGTTTGCTGAATTTAGAGCAAGTCATCACTGTGTCCAAACATTGTGATTCTGGGTTCCAAGTGGAACCAAAAGTGAGTTTCATTCTTTCTGCTTTTTTTGGTGAGTTATTTCAGCTCACTTGAAGCTCTCTAGCCATGACAAGAAGCCATATTTTCTATGCTAATTCTGTGTTTTTCACTTTTCAATGCGTTCAAACTATTTTAACTTTTTGCTCATCCTGTATAGCTCAAGATTGTTGCTCCTTATAAGTGTTCTTTCCCCTTTCCTCTTTACTATGCACTTTTTCTCTGCATATCTTATGTGATGTGCTTGCACAACAGGCTTGATTCCATCAGAAACCATCAGTCTCTGAACTATATGCCTTGTCTGCTCTGCTGAGCCATATTTTGACTTCTCAGGCTCTTAGTATAAGTCCTTATTTCTCAGGTTTCTCTCAATTGTTGTGCATCCTTGGCATGTTCATCTGTAACGGTATATCTGTTCTTGTCAAGTGATTTCTTGTAAGGACACATTTAGACCAATTGTGTGTTCACAGATATGTAACCATGTGTATAACAGAAGAATTCGAAAGGAATGTTAGGTAACATATCAAGGGATTCCACTAGGTAATTGCGAAGTACAAGTGACACTCCCACATCTTCGCCATGTCACACGTTGAGTTACTCCTTTTACTCACTTGATCAACCTTCCTTCAGAATGTTCTCTCTGCTGTCTCTGTCATAACTTACTTACTGATCAATGATCTTGTCATTGAGCATCATCTGCATGAATACCTAAGCTCCAAAGTTCCTATAATGCCTCCCCTTTTGCAAGTTCATATTTCACTGTCAATGTTGGAGATCAACCATTGACACAACACCATACATTAGCATGTAAATATGTACTCATCCACCATGGTTGAGCTTATGTTATGTATACTGTATGATATTGTATGCCCAGCCGTTGATGACGCCCAAAAGTCGCTAAGTACTGTCAAGGGTAAACGGTACCTAGCTACTGTGAAAGGTAATGCGTTGGGCGGTCGCTAGTTGAGAGGGAGTCCGGGCAGGGTCCCAGAGACTTAGTTTGTTAAGAAAAATTGAGTAATTAGAAGAAAGGTGCTTAGCGATCTAAGCCGTGTAGCCTGCGAGGCGCTAGGGTGCCAATAGTCGGCAAGGACTTGGCGATGTAACGTAGTCGAAGTGTGCTCGTATAGCACCTAGACAGTCGGCAAGACTGGCGAAGAAGCGGCAAGCTTAGTGTAGTCGGTAA
>QLOM01006067.1:0-18869 GCA_003313785.1 Termitomyces sp. MG148
GTGGTAGGCGGTGGAAGTGTGGAGCTTGACGTGCAGGAGACGATAGAGCTCCCGGGTGAAGTCTGCCACGAACTGGGGGCCCCGGTCGGAGATGTAGGCATCGGAGAGGCCGTGGAGCTTCCAGATGTTCTTCCGGTACAGGTTGGCTGCGCCCATCGCCGAGCAGGTCGTGTGCGTTGGAATGAAGTGAGCTCACTTTCCATACAGGTCGACCACAACCATCACTGCGTCGTATCCATGCGCGTCCGGAAGTTTCACGATGAAGTCGATGGAGGCCACACTCCAGCGTGCCACAGGTGTGGGGAGGGATTGCAGATGGCCTGTTGGGGGGCGCCAGTGTGGTTTCGTCCGGAGGCAGAGGTCGCAGGTGCTGGTGTAGGAGCTGATGTAGCGGGACATCTGGGGCCACCAGTAGTTCCACGAGACCAGCTCCAGCATCTTCCACCTACCAGGGTGCCCCGCGACACGGGAGTCGTGGTGCTGCTCAACAATGCGCCGACGGAGCTCCGGGTTGTTGGGCACATATATCTGCCCGCGGAAGGTAAGGAGGCCGTCCTGCAGGCCCCACTCGTCTGTGCATACCGACTTTGTACCAGAGAGGCGCCCCAGATGTAGCGCTAGCGCGGCCTTGGCAACCAAGTCTTCCTGTAGACCTTCCTGGTTTCCCCGATGTATGTCCCGGAGAATGTTGACCTCGTCTCCCTGTACAGCTACCCCTTCCAAGGCACGAATGGCAAACAGCTCCAGGTGGAGGAGGGTGATGTTATCATTATCTCCTGCACCGGAGCCGTGGTCCGCATGCCTAGAGAGGGCGTCGGGCTTCCCCATGCTCTGGCCTGGCTTGTGGTGCAGCATGAAGTCGAAGTTGGCAAGGTACAAAGACCACCAGGCCTGGCGACGGTTCAGCTTCTTGGCCGTCCGGAAGTGTTCCAGGTTCTTGTGGTCAGTCCAGACTTCAAACTTGTGGCAGGCCCCCTCGAGGAAGTGGCGCCACTCCTCCAGCGACCGGATGATTGCAAGCATCTCCTTGTCGTGGATCTCGTAATTTCGTTCCACGGCGCTGAGGCTCTTGGAGTAGAAGGTGACGGGGTGCCACTTACTATCCTCCGGAGACTGCTGGGATAGGACTGCCCCGGTTGCAAAGTCAGAACTGTCAGCCTTGACGCGGAAGGGTCGGTTGTCATCCGGGAAGAGCAGAACGGGCTTGGACGTGACGGCAGACTTGAGGGCGTTGAAGGCCTGCTGCTCCGCATCGCCCCAGGTCCAAGGGACATCCTTCCCGGTGAGGTCAAAGAGGGGACGCGCGTGGTAGGAGAAGTCCTGGATGAAGCGCCGGTAGAAGTTCGTGAACCCCAGGAAGGCTTGTACTTTCTTCTTGCTCCGGGGCTCCGGCCACTGCATCACGCCAGCCACCTTCACTGGGTCCATCTCCGCCATGCCGTGGGAGATGATAAGTCCGAGATACTCAATGCGCGTCTGCTCAAACTCACACTTCTCCGGCTTGAGGTACAACTGGTGCTGGTGTCTTGGTATAGATGAGGATGTCATCGAGATACACACAGACCACTCCGTCCGCAATCAGGTCCCGGAAAATGTCGTTCATCATGGTCTGGAAGGTGGCGGGGCTGTTGGTGAGTCCGCAGAACATCACTAGAGGTTCGAACAGCCCGCGGTTGGTCTGAAATGCGGCCTTCCACTCATCTCCCTCCTGGATGCGCACGTTGTTGTAGCCCCACCGGACGTCCAACTTTGTGAAGTAATGCGCACCCCGGAGGTTGTTGATCAGTTCCAAGATGAGAGGGAGTGGGTAGCGGTTCTTGACAGTCATCGCGTTGAGTACCCGATAGTCTTGGACCAACTGGAGGGAGCCATCCTTCTTCTTGATGAAAAACACCGGAGATGCCATCGGAGACTTTGAGGGGCGGATTCATCCTGACTCCAGATTCTCCCAGAGGAATGCGTCAAGCTCATCCTGCTCCTTGGGTGCAAGCGGGTAAACCTTGTAGTTGGCCGGCTTTGAGTCCGGTAGGAGCTCAATGGCGTGATCCCACTGCTTGCGCTCCGGGAAGGAGTCGAACGAGGCCTTAGAGAAAACATCCTCAAAGTCGTGCAAATGGTCGGAGACCACATTCCAGAACGTCCGGGGCTGGGCGTTGGCTGCAAAGGCCTGGGCCAGTTGTTGAGAAGTGGTTTGGCTGGCCCGGATCTCCTCCGCCACTGGCGGGGGTCGTAGCGTGGTGGCGTAGATGCGGTCTCCTACCTCGATGGCTTTGTCCGGAAGCTCCGGGTCCTGCGCAGGTAGGAACTCTCCTTCATGTCCCTCCTCCTAACTAGGGTTTCCCCCACTGTGCCTGTTGTCCTCGTAGAGGGCCTCCCTACGAGGGAACGCCAGAGGCAGGGGATCCAGCAGGTCGAGATCAGCAAAGGGGAGGTGACCTATGCGGCATGCCCTGATAGCTGCGCGTTTCCGCATAGCGGTGCGCCACTCCTTCTTCACTTCTTCTGCGCAGGTTGTGCAGCGCCGGGGGCACCGGCTCATGCTCACCTCCCCAGTAGCCCAGTCGATTTCCGGGTTGTGCTCCCGGAGCCACGGGAATCCCAGGATCATGTCCTGTTTACCAATGCTCATGATGGCAAAGGTAGTCTCCGCATGAGACCGGTAGCAAAGGACAAGGTCCACCACAGACTTGATGGACCCCGCTTTGTTGCGGGTACCGTCAACGTTGTATACTGGGATCGGGGCAAGCAGGGGTCAAGTGGTGAGCTGATGCCGTTCTATGTAGTTGGTGTCCACAAAGAGCCTGGTGGCTCCAGAGTCTAGGAGGGCCGACACGCTCCGGGTCTGCTGTGTGTCAGTGGTCTCGATTTCCACGTTTATCCGGAGCGAGTTGGGCAACAGAGTGGAGGCAATTACGTAGCAGCGGGGGAGGCGGCACTCCCAGGCGGAGAGGCGCGTTTGGGCAGGCATCGGAGAGGGCTGGGTGCTGCACCGGTGGAGTAGGCGGTGGGGGGTTAGGTGCCGCTGGGGCAAGGCGTTCAAGGAGGGTATGGAGAGAGTCAGAGATGGTGTCAGTGGTTTGTTGGAGGTGGGTGAGTTCGGTGGAGTGCTGGGTAAGGGAGGCTTGGGTGAGTTGCACCTGCATTTCTAGGTGGAGCAGGCGGGTCCAGGCTTCCTCGCCGGAGGCGGCAGCGTCCGGGAGCGCTTCTGGAGCGGCGGGCTGAGACATAGACAAGGCAGTGCTTAAAACCGGTGAGGGAGCGACGAATAGGAGCCAAGAGGTGTTTGGCGGCTATAGGGGCTACCAGACCGAGATTAGAAGACTTGTTCTGCTGTAAGAGCGACCTCCGGAGGTTGCGGCTAAGTCACACAACTGGCAGAGGGAAATCCGAAGTGTATTAGAGACAGTACATATTACATGGAGGTAACTAATCACCTGGCAGAGGGAAATCCGAAGAGAACAAGTCTAAGGATTCCTCTGCCACAGTGTGGCGCATCAGTGCGGGGGGGCGTGAAAACGACTGTACAACATCTTGGAGAAGTCCGACGACTGCAAGGGAGCATCCCGGAGACCTCCAGGATGGCCAGAAAAGGAAATGGCCAGAAAAGGAAGTCCAGGGGGTCCCGGAGATCTCCGGGATGGCCGGAAAAGGAAGTCCCCTGACACTGAGCAGCAGATTGACATAGGCAGCCTTGGCGCAGATGGCAGGTCCGTTGCATCCTGGTTGGGTCATGTTGATAGTCTTGGTCTTGGCAATATCAACTGTTACCTCAGCTTTTGCTCCCTTCTTGCCTTGTGACAATTTTGACCTAGACATTCTGTCATCCTTTTTGCATTGCATATGGACAGCCTGGAGATTGGAACAATCTTGTATGAGTTAGTATGGGTTGTTGTGAGCACACATATCCGAGATCTAGGAATCACAAACACATAAGTATTTGCTCTCTATGTTGATGTGGGCAATGTGAAGAAGGGTTGCCTGGGGTTAATTCACTGCACCTCCTTCACCTTGTCACCTCATCACATTTGGCCCTCATTGCCCTCTGGCCACCCTTTCATTGTAATTCTCACCTTATATATCTGTGAGCGCAGCAATGGCAACATTGTCTCACACTGCGCTCGCAGATAAGTAAAATCATACATTCTCACTTACCTACATTGTCTCACACTGCGCTTGCAGCCGCGTTAGATTAGACACCCACAATACGTCACACATTGTTTTTGATCTCGCCCACAGATCCCAGTCTAATCTAAGTACTACCTGCTCCAGCCAGTGCATGAGTAGATCCTCAGTGCCTCCTAGAGCACCAGACAGTTGTTTCATTAGTTTTTCTTGCATCATGTCTTCTTCCCCCGTGCCAACCAAGCCCGCAGCCCTCTTGGCCAAAGAAGTGGCAGAAATTCGTAACTCTCATGCACAACTCCACTCGCTGATGACACAGCTCATTGCGAAAATTGACACGCAGCCCACCATATCAACTCCAGCCCTGGCAGACCCAGTAGCAGCTGCACCCAGCTTGTTCATGCCTCAAATCGCAGCATTAGGAGCAAACAGTGCATTGTTCACTGCCCCTCTTTCCCTCTATACTTGTTTCCTCAATGTGGAAACAGCCGTCCTTGCCATGATCATTATCATCACACACAAAAGGCTGCAGACCTCCACAAGCTCGACTCCATGAATTGCAACAGAGAAACAGCATATACTTTCAACAGTGCCATTAACCAGTTCGAAGTAAGCCACCATGTGGCAAAGGAATACAAGACCCCCGTCTCAGTGCTCATATTCTTCTGCAGACATATTTTGACAATGCTTCAGCTATGGACACATGCTGGGCATACAACACGCAACTTCTGGAGCTCATAGCAGAGTATGAGTGGCTGGCAGTCTTCTCTTACCACTCAGTGTTCTTCAATTGCCAGCATGCTGAAATCACAGTGGGGCTGTTGTGACAATGATTTCTTCTTCAAACATGTCTATGCCCATTGCAAGGCTCTGCCATCCAAACCAACAAAAACTGGCTCACCTACTCACACTCCACCCTAATGAGCCCTGTCACAAGTACAATGATGGCAAATGCACTGCTATGCCATGTCCCTGGGGTGACCACATACATGTCTGATGTATGGGAAACCATATCATGGCAAGAACCAGCACAAAGACTAGGTACTGGGTGGGGCAAGTTATTGCCTCCCCTTCTCATTGGCTTGCTCTAACCATCCTACTAGCAAAGGCACTCTGTCTATTGAGTTTTCATTTCTGGACCTCCTTGACACTTCTATCCCAATTCTTTCTCCCTGCCCCAACACTGATCCACACACAAACACACCCCTCCACAACACCACAACCTTGCTCCTTGTTCCATTGACGCTAAATGAGACAGCATGGTTATATTACTTACATGAGTACCTCAATTAGCAGTTTGTATCTAGACTCTCACAAATCATATGTTTTGGCACCAATCCAGACTTTGTAAAAGCACGTGATATAAGTCAGACTTGCACAAATCTTAAGTCCACTACCTCAGACCCAGTGGTCATCACCGCTATCACCACCAAAATTGATGGACAGGTTTTGTGTGGACGTACACTCAGGCCATTCATATCACCACCCATTCAACAACTTCAGAGTGTTGCTGATAAGAGTCTTAGCTGGGCTCAGCACAGCAATGCTATATTGAGTGACTTTTGTTGGTAGCGGTTTGGCTACTCACTGAGGCAACAAAGCAACACAAGACTTGCCAACCATGGGACCACATCACTTGACCTCTAATGCACAAGACTACATCACCTGACTTTGGGCTTGGCAGCAGTTCACCAATCAAAGATAACCAGTGCATTATCAGATTAAGGATTTAGTGACTTAGCAATAGCTATCAACTTGCTATTACTTCCTCAGCTCTGGTGCTTAGCACTTAGCAATGCTTACCCTTTGCCAATGCTTAGCAACTCTACTGACACCAGCCTCCTTTGATGGTTTCAGCACTCAGAATAGTCACTGTGCATTTGGCTGCTTTTAGTGCAAAATTGTTGAGTTAGTGCTTGCCAACTTGGCAGACGCCGTGGGTTAGCAGTTTTCACATTCTATTCTTTTTGTTAGACTTTTGCTCCCATTTGTTACTTAGCAACATTTAGTTTAATTAACATGGCAACTTAGTGCCTATAAATACTGTACATATTTTGTCTTAGGAGCATTGAATTCTACTCCCTACAATTTAGATCACAAGTCTGTGCACTCTAAATTTCTCCAAGTTACTAAGTGATTATCAACTTTACGCTACCGACTCAGTCTTGCTGACTACCAACTTTGCAGTGCTATACAAGCACCTCTCAACTACGTTTACGTTGCCAAAGTCCCTACCAACTTTGGTACTCTAGCACCTTGCACATATGGCAGACAACAAGGCTTACACATGCTAAGCAACATTTTTACTTTAACTTCACTTATACTTAACAGACTAGGCTTCTGAGACCCTGCTTAGGACTCTCTTATACTAGCAATGGCCCAATACATTACTACAGCTGCTAGGTACCGTTACTCTTGACAGTACTTAGCAACTTTTGAGTGTCATTATTGCTCATCAGAGTGGTCATGCAGAAACACTTGTCCAAGGTGCACTACATACATCACCTTTTTTGGCTGGAGAAAACTTCTGTAAACAACAGGATACCTGATGTGGAGGCCACAATTGATTATGACATAGTTGACAAGGCCATACACAATCTTGTCACATTGAAACCAGGCTCCTTGATACTCAAACTAGATCTTAAGTCAGCCTTCCATCACATCCCAGTATGCCATGCAGACTGGCTGCTTTTGGGCTTTGAATGGCTAGGTGTCAGTGGACTGGTCTCTGGACCATGTTCAACTCTATTCCAAGCTTAGTGTAAGGGCGACCTCTGGAGGCTATGGCTCAGTCACACAGCTGGCAGAGGGAAATCCAAAGTATATATAGGTAATACAACAATAACTACTCACCTGGCAGAGGGAAATCCAAAGAGAACAAGTCTAGGGATTCCCTATGCCAGGAGTGACGCTTCCAAGGCTCCAGAAGCGTGGGAAGTAACTGTATAGTATGGCAAAAGCCACAATAAAATTTATAATCTAAAAAAAGAAAATCTCCAAAAATAATCAAAAACTTGGAAATTGCTATTGCCAGAGGTCATGCACATGTCTCATGTGACTTGCTTAGTAATTTGGAGGCTAGCCTCAAGATGACTAAGCCTGTGGATGCTTACTAAGCCTCTGGAAGCATTGGCTACACTTGTTTGAATGATAACTAAAGAACCAGAGCACCTCAAGGGCTGAAAATAGTACCAATAGATAGTGTTGAAAGAATAGAAGCAGTAAAGTAAAAGAGTGACAGCAGAAATAGGGAAATAAATAGAGGAAGAATAAAAGAATGAGGAGTGGAAGAAGGGAGAAATGAGGAGTCCTCTGACACTTAGTCCAACAATATGCCTATTCTTAGCAGATCTGACTGGCCACTTGGCCCATTCTTTCCTCTTTTGTTCCTTAGTAGTCAGCCTTGATGGGTCATATGCATGGACCTTACTCAGCATCAATTATTATTAGTCATACTCCATTACATATCAGGACCCGCTTAGTAAACAATATTAGTCTTAGCACAGTCACTGATGTAGTATATATAGGCAGCCTGTGGGATAGAATATCCCTAGACTGAACATTAGCAGTGTTCTCCTGGCCTACTCACTAAACCTACTGTAAGCTCTCTAGCAACGTCCAACTGCTTGGTTAGCCTTGCCAGTCCCTTGCTCAACTCTTGCCTGCTTCTATGCCTGCTCAACTCCTGCTTGTTACTAGTGCTTACTAGCTCTGTGGAAGGAGCTTCTACAGATGTTAAGCGTTTCTCTTACAGGTTGTTTAGCCTCCTACACTGTCTGCTCTTCTAGCCCACAGTATTCAGCTCTATTCCCTACTATGTCTTCTGACTCTTGGTCTTCTTCCACCCCTACAACTTGCACTCCTACACTGGCACCTTTTGCTTGCTCTTCTGACTTAGCCTCCAATATACCTTATATTCCTAGAACACGCCCTGCCAAGACGCTTCACTGGACTACTGACTGGTTTTCTATAATGCAATAGATGCAGCTGACACTCGCTGCTCTCAAATGCAGACTAGCTGCTCTGGAGAGTGGACATGTGATTGCTGCTACTCAAACTGCTGAAAAGCATAGTAACATGTTGGTTGCTCATTATTCTGCTCCTCTTGGCTGCCTTAAGTCCTCTAAGTCCTTCAAAACTCCTATCATGCCCCTCTCTTGTCTTTACCAGGTCTCACAATCTACTTTCAATACTCTCCTGACCATCCCTTTTGCTCAGGATCTTCTTCTTACCAATAGTAAAGTTTCTTGTTATGAATGTGCTCTTGAGCTCCCCAACTCTCTTGTTGCACATGTTGTTGAGCATCAAAAGCATGGCCTTAAACAAGCCCATGACTTGTTTGGCTTCCAGTTGGCTGCCTTTTTGGTTGGTTCAGCTAGTGGTGAAGGCCGACATTTTGTGACTATCTGAGGCACCAACTTGCAGATTGGTGAAGCTCTTGTTGTCTTTGGAAAGTGCATTGCTAAGAAGTGTGTGCATGCCAGAAGCAGCAATCTGGCAATGCTGTTCTGGCTATTGCTGCATTGGCCCCTTCTAGGAAACCCACATTGTCCACCCCAAAACCCCCTACTCTGTCTGCACTACCTCCTCTTATGGCTCCAATGCATGACTTTACCATGGACTTCCAAGAATCTACTGATTGGGATGATCCGTCTTCTATGCCAGTTTTAGTGGCACCTTCACTATCTGCTAGCTTGCCTATGGCCCTCTCTACTCTGACTCCAGCTCTGTTGTCCCTCATGGTCATCAACTACACCTTTGAGTATGCTTGGGGCACTTCTGAGGCACCATTGCATAGCACTAATACTGCTTGATGCTTTTGCCTAACTCAGAGAAGGTAAACACTGTTTGTCGAGGCAGCAAACTTAGAAGAGGGGCTGATGTCAGGAAATTGGTCTCCAGACTATGTCCAACTCTATTCCAAGCTTAGTCCAACAATACACCTATTCCTAGCAGATTCAACTGGCCACTCAGTCTATCCTTTCCTCTCTCATCCCTTAGTAGTCAGCCTTAATAAGTCATATGCATGGATCTTTTTCAGCATCAATTATTGTTAGTCATATTCCATTACATAGGGTGCTTAGTAAACAGTATTAGTCTTAGCACAGCCACTAATATAGTATATATAGGCAGCCTGTGAAATAGAATATAACCAGGCTGAACAATAACAGTGTTCTTCTAGCCTACTCACTGAATCTACTGTAAGCTCTTTAACAATATCTGACCACTCAGTTAGCCTTGCTAGTCCTTTGCTTGATTCTTGCCTGCTTCTATGCCCACTCAACTTCTGCTTGTCATCAGTGCTCACTGGCTCTGTGGAAGGAGTTCCGCAAACATTAAGTGTTCCCCTTACACTAGGTTGTCTCTACTATGACATTGTGCTTGCATTTGGAGCATATGTGGCACCTTACATCTTCAACCTATTTGCAAAAGCATTGCATTGGATCCTACAATGCAACATCTCAGCATGCATACACCACTATCTAGATGATTTCCTTGCCATCTTCCCCCCAACTATGCCTTGCCCTCTCATTGACAAATCCCTCACATGGGCCATTGAGCTTAGTACTGAAACGTTGTCAAGAATATAGCTTAGCCTTATGGTCACACAATAGAACCAGATTGGAATGCAATTCTAGTACTATGATAGTATGACAGTAAAATTGGCTGCCTTACATAAGGCAGCCATACAATAATATAATATTTTAATTAATTATTATGTGACAATAAAATTATTGTCTACTTTTGAATGAGGCTGTAGAGCCACAACTCTACAGCTAGATGTCCGTTATATGCCCTCCTTTGAGACTGCTAAGCAGTTTACATGATGGGGTGCACAATGAAAATATATGTAGAAAATTAAACTAAAAAATTGTTTGATATATGTAGAGACGTATAAAGCCTCCATGGCTCAAAGTCCATACTCATCTGTCAAAAGAATACAATATTATATTAAATAACAATAAAACTAAATTAACTAAATACATATTAATTTGTATGGCTGCATTAAGTAAGGCAGCCAATTTTACTGTCATACATAGTACTAGAATTGACAAACAATCTGGTTCTGCTAGGTGACCGTAAGGCTTTGCAAATATCTTGACAATGTTTCAACATTTCTGCAACAGAAGGAGGCCAGAGAATTGACTCTGACACTGTCCGAGTTGCATGAGGAGCCTGTGTTAGTAAATACCAGCTTATGAGGACTGTCCTTGTCAGCACATGCTTCTGCCCATTTATCAGGGCCTACAAAACAGTCAGACAATGTAGTGTTGTCCTCCATGGTCTTTGCAGTTGGAGTTCTAGTAGGAGCTGAGGGCTCTACAATGTTCTTTTTACCAGCAGTGCAATTTAAGGCACCACTGGAATCATACATTCCTGTGTCCATGAAGAAGAACACCTGGTTAGAAAACAAGGTAGAAGGCTGGCTACCTACACTGGCATCACTTGGACTGGAGGATCTGAATGATGAGAGCAACAATGGAGAGCACTTGGCTGATACACTATCTCCTCCAGTTAGCAAAAAATAAGAAGATTGTTGCCAAGATCAAGCACAAGGCTGCATAGCAGTCAAAAGCAGATAAGGATCAGGTGGAACAGACCACAGAGAGAATTCTGGATGGCCTGGGGGTATTCCTCATGGCATGTCTGTAAAGCATTTAAACTGGTTCTTTAGCAATGTATTGGACTGCCACTTCTACTATTCCCACCTGTCCAACACTGTCTTTGTTGGAGATGAAGCTGTGGCTGCTGTGTACTATAAGGCAAAGACTGGGGAGAGGTACTACATTACTAACACCAAAATTGGTAAGATAGTACTTCAGAGATTCTCCATGAATTCTTAGCAGTTGCAAAAGCTTGTTTAGTTGAGGAAGCTGTAGAGCCTTGCTCTACAGCTGATAGTCCGTTATATGCCCCCCTCTTAGACTGCTGTGCAGTCTACACGTTGGGGGTGCAGTAGTTAGTGTGTAGATAAACTAACATAAAATAAAATAATAAAACAAATGTTTATATTGTCCACAAATGTGGAGGCAAATAAAACCTCCACGGCTCAAAATTCTTACTCATCTGTCAAAAGAATACAAAAGTCAACGTTAACCAACAGTACTAGTCAAAAAACAATGAGCCACCTACAAAATTTACCCTTGCACGTGCTCACGTGCCAAAAGCACATGAAGCCGGATCATGTCATCCTTGGTCGATACTCGCTAGTCATCTCACTGTTGTATAGTGGGGGGCTTGCTATATAAGTCGAGACAACGGTGTCTCTTGTTGTCGATCTTGCGGTAGTAGTCAATTGAGGCATTTGCCTCAAAGAAGCAAGTCTCCAGATAGACTACACCAAAAGTATAAGTGTGATCCACCCATTCTGGAGGAATGCCATTTGCCAGCATTGTATGCAGCATGTCTGCGTCTGTCAAATTGACTGCAGTGGCAGCATCAAAGTGAGGAGGTCTGAGCTGAACATCAGTCCAGTTCATGGGAGTGAAGAGTGTGGAGGCATGTGCAGCATTGTAGTCTGCAATAGCCTCCCAGTATAGTCTAGGACAAGCAAGTATCAAGATAAGTAGCCTTGCAAATTGTCCTCATGCTCATCTGGAGGGAGATAGTGCCTGAGTCAGTGCATGCCCCAGCAATGTTTGCCAGTGCAGTCGGTACGCAAAATCAACTGCAATACCTAGCACAGAGTTCTGCATGCCAAGACAGCAGAAATAAAGGATATTCTGCACTAGTTTGTTGAGGTCAAAGGTGAATTGCACACCTTCAGAGTCAAATCCAATCAGAGTGAAGAACAGCCTCCCAGCTTAATCCTTCCAGTGCAAGTAACCTTCTGGGGTTGGCATAACCACCAGATTCATATGACGCAAGGAAAGGTCAAGGAGGGGAGTGATGTGTTCGTACTCTGGTGTACAAACCAGAGCCATTGTCCGATCCTGCAGAGTGGAGTAGCAATTGATGCTGATGCACTGGAATTTGCACATCAGATAGTAAGCTTTGATGCATATAGCCACTAATTTGAACTTGTTTTGCAAAAGCTCATAGAGCTTCCGCAACTGTTGGGAGTTTATAGGGAACCCTTGCAGCACCACTTGTCCGATCTCAATCAAGATATGGTAGTACCTCTCTCCACACTCCTCCTCATGCGTCTTCGCAGCGATAGCCTTGTCGCTCATGAAGACAGTGTTTGTCAATTGAGAATAATAAAAGTGGTGGTCTAGTGCACTGCCAAAGAACCAGTTGGATCTTTCAATGGCCATGCCATTGACGAATACTCCCAGACCATCCAAAATTCTCCTTGTGGCCTGCTCTACTTGGTTCCTGTTTGCTTTTGATTGCCACCGCCTCATGCTTGGTGTGGGCTTCAATCTTCTTATTTTTTGCTAACCACTGTTGGCGGTTAGCTGGGGTCTACCCTTCCGATGGTGTGTCCGCTGGGCGCTCTTCTCCATAATCACTTTCATCACTTGGCTCTTCCAGCCTGAGTGTAGCCAAGGTGGGCAATTGTCCCTCCACTTTGTTGTTTCCCATGTCCTACTTAGGGACTGCAAACAAGTATATCTTCAGTAGTGCCTCAAACTGCACCACTGGTAAGAACTGCATATGAGAGCCATCTGCTCCTTGGAGTACTCCTGCTACAAACTTGACTGTCAACAGCACCAAATTGTCCTGCTGCTTTGTGGGCCCTGAAGTCAGGGTGAGCGCATGTGCTAACAAGAACAATCCTCAAAAGCTGGTGTCAACATCTACGAGCTCGTTGTACAGCTTGGACATGGTTGGAGTGAGTTCTCCAGCCTCTCTGGTATGTAGAGGTGCCGTTTGCACCTCTAGTGCTGCCGCACCAGTCTGTCCTTCCTCTGAGACTGCACCATGTGCTCTGAGGCATTTTGCCTCAGCCCGCTCCTCAGGGGATGCTGGTTGCCTCTTCAGGGCATTCATAAATGTCTTGATTGTGTTGTTGTTATGCTGTTGTAGCATAACAATCTTGTCAAGCAGCCCAGTGATGACAACCTAGGCCACAAGGTCTTTCAAAAATGTAGATTCCAGTGGCACTCTCTGGCTGGTGGACACCAATTGTCTCCACACATGCTCTGTCTGAGGGTCCAAGACCTCTGGAGGTGTTTCCACCTTCTTTCCCTTTCCCTTCTCAATGTATGTTGCACGCCGTGGAGATGGCGTGTGCTTTGGGGAGGAGGACCGCCAACAAAGGGGTGTTTGAGGTCAGGTTTGACCTCGCACTGGGCCTCGCAATGTGGGCCTGTCCTGCCTATGCCTTATAAATTTGCGTGATGCTCCTCTACATGCTGGGTGACTTCTTAGAGGCGATTGCCTCTGTTCTCTCCTGTAAGCCTCTCTGGGAGGCAGTGTTTGGTCTCTCTGTTGTTGAGGTTAGGCTACCTTGACTTGTTCTTGTCTCTGTCATGACGACTCCTTGTCAACATCCATTGAAGCTACCTGTGGCGCAGTTAGTGCATTCTACTCCAATGGGATTGTACTTGCACTATGAGTCTGCGCTAGCAGAAACTGCATCGGCATGCCCCACATCACCTGCTGTTGACCCATCTGCTGCCCAAGACCGGCTGGTTCTGGAAAGTACAAAACTGGCATGAATTGAGGGTGAAATTGCTGTTGTCCATATTGGGCAAGAGGCTGCCCAAACTAGGACATCATCAGGAATAACGCCACACTTGGCATCATCATTGATGGCTGTTGTTGTTGTTGTTGCAAGGGCAGTTCTCCCTCTCCTCCAGAACTCTGCAGATGTGCTAAGGTGTTGTATCTTGAAACAGGTACAACATTTTACAAAGACATTGTAGTTGTTGGTTAGAGAAAAGAAAAAATTCTTACTCATCAGGTTACATAACCTGATCCAATCAAAAGATCCACCTCTTCTAATCCATACTATCTGATCAGATGGCACATCTTATGCATCTTATTCATACAGATCAAGATTGATCTGATTGTAATCTTATCACAATGCAATAAGATAATAGATTTGATTATCATCAAATCTGGCTTACTCAGTCTAAGCATGTGAGCGCTTAGCAAGCTGACTTGGGCGTTTGACGCCCTGCAGCTCTAAGTACCAATCCAAAGCTACTAGCTTTGAACAGGTCTAATACGGCTCCCAAGTCGTATCACTGGCACTCTATTGTACCTCAAACTCGAGGTGCATTCCATTGTTCCATTGATGGCCGAGGATCTCTTCAAAGAACCATTTTTGTTTGTCAGTAGCCCCAAAGTCATAAGTCTTGGGTGTCACCTGATTGGGAAACATAGTATCATTGTTTGCGTTGTATTGTCTGAGTAACGATACATGGAACTTAGGTACAATGCGCCTAGCTAGTAGAGCTGCAGGCAGCTCTAATACATAGTTTGATGTACTTGGTTCTATGACTAAGATCTTATATACTTGAGACACAACTTCCTTGCCCTTCCTTTTGGGAGGTTAAGATTTTTGGTCAACAGATATACTAACATGCCAGGCATTAGTTCAAGCTCATTGCTTCATTGATCATTTGTATGTCATGCCTGAAGGACACGCGCTGCAATAATTGCATTGTGCATGTTGGTTAAATTCTCCAATGCTTTTTGCACAAAGTCTTTCACATCTTTGTGAATAACCTCATCTCTTCTGAGCTCCCAAAGCATGGAGGGCATATAGCCTCTATTGAGCTCAAATGGTGCATATTTAATCGTTTCGGACACACTTGCGTTGATCACAAACTCGGTCAGAGGAATCTTGTCTATCCAGTTGCGTTGGTTTGGTCAGACCACCATACAGAAGATCTGCGTGATACTTCAATTCACGTGCTCCATCTGTCCATCCATCTGTGGATAGAACAAGGTCGACATGAGCAGTTTAGCTCCTGCCACCAGTGAGATGTGAATTTTGCATTTCTATCACTTACAATGAAACTTGGAAGGCCATGCAGCCTTACAATCTCTCACAAGTATACCCAGGATAACTTTGACGTGGTAATGGTTGTATGCACCAGTATCAGGTGCACCATACTAGTCATGCAGCAGATTACCACTCAAAGGTAATTGTAATCTTTGGATTTAGAGAATGGATCGACAAAGTCCATTCCAATGGAATCCCAAGGTTTTGTTGAGACAGGCAGGGAATATAATTTCCCTGCAGGTTTCTGGTTGCTTGTTTTTGACCGTTGGCAGGCCTTGCAGGTCTGACAGAATTTAGTCACTTCCAACTGCATCTGAAGCCACCAATACCACTGCCTCAGGTATTTTAAGGTCTTATTGGTACCGAAGTGACCAATGCTCTTGTGAGCTTGAGTCACAATCCAGGTGATGATAGTTTGGTCACATGGTAGATATACCACTCTACATCCTCAAACATTCAATATCTGGATCAGTTTGTCCTCATCCACGCTGAATTGTGGGTAAGCTGCTGCATTTTGCTGGATCTCAGCAAAGAACAAATCCTGGTTGTACTTCCTACCTACAGCACATAGGAACACATCATCCTGAGGTACAGGAGAATCAGTATACTCTTCTGCTGGCACCAACGCATCAGCAAGTGTAATGTCTTGGCCTGATGGTCCAAGACCACCAGCTTCCACGTTGGACTTTGACATGTCCATCTTCTTGGGCTGAGCCTGCTTCAGTTGCTCAGCTTCAATATCTCGGGCTTTATGCTGTTCCTGCAAGTGTTGACTTCGTCGAAGTTTGTTTGCTTGCATAGCCCAAAGCTCCACCACATGCTCTTTTACTTCTTTGTAGCAATGATACGGTAAATTATTGCTCTGTGAATCAATGCAAATGTCTGCAGTGACATATTTGTGTGTGTTGTGATGTTCCTCGACTCTATCGCTCTCAAAGTATCTGTCCGCATTGATGTATTTGTGCATGTTGTGATGTTCCTCGACTTTATTGCTCTCAAAATACCTCAAGAGACAGTTGGCAACCTTATTCAATTTGCCTTTGACATATGTGATGTCAAAGTTATACCGTGACATATAGTCAATCCACTAGCATTGCCAGGGGGACAGAGTTGCTTGAGTCTTGAAGAACTCAAGCACTTTATGGTTGGTAATGATGTGGATCTTGTATCCCATCAACTTGTCCTCCCACTTGAGTAGTGCCTTAAGTATTGCCAGCGTCTCCAGCTTGTAGACAGCGTAGTTCTGCTGTGCCAAGGTGAATTTCCTTGACATAAAGCCGGCAGGTCGGCAATTCTGCCAGGAGCTTCCTTGGCCATACATTGCACTGACTCCCATCTTTGATGCGTCACAGATGAGCCAAATTGGCTCATCACACCTAGGGTCTATTGGCTGAATCACTGGAGTCTTTGAACAGATTTGCTTGATCATTTTGAAGCACCGCTGGTGTATGGGTCTCCATATGAATGGAGCCCCATTCTGAGTAATGGACATTAATAGTCCAGTATACACTGTTATATTGGGCAAGCAATTGCCAATATAATTCACTAATCCAACAAATTGTTGGACATCGTTATATGTCCATGGCACATGCCATTTGCATATGCAGTTGATTTTATCCTGGTCAGGGTGAATACCCTAACTGTTGATTTTGTGTCTGAGATAATCTACTGTTTTAGCATACAACTCACACTTCTTCCATTTGAGGTACAGCAAGTTGGACCTCAATTGCTCAAATATGACATGAAGATGCTCTTTGTGTTCCTCAATTGAATTGGAATATAATCCAAATATATGTGGACAAATCTTCTGATCACATCACAAAAAATAGAGGTCATCAACCTCTGGAACGTTGCAGAAGCATTGCAGTCTCCTATCTGCATGATGTTACTGATGTATATATCCGTAATGGACAAGAACACTGTTTTTGGAATGTCAGACAAGCAAATTCTCACTTGTTTGTAGGCATTCATCAGGTTGATCTTTGACTTGAACTTTGCTCGTGCTACATCTTCCTGAATCACTTCCTGATCTGGAAGTGGAGTCACATCTTTTACCATATTATCATTGCGTTGGCGTGCATCTGATGCAGTCCTCAACATGCCATCCTTCTTCAGGATGCACAGTAACAGAGCAGCTTGGGAGGCCGGTCTTGTCTCCTACCACTGAGCTTGCAAGTACCAATTGGTCTTGTCTCAGAGCTGCTGCTGTAGCACCATTGGGCATTGCAGCAAGTGATACTTATAGACCTTATTTTTGTCAATAAGGTTGATTTTGTGATTGATCTCACACCAAGAGAGTAATTCCTCTTTGGTTCCATTCAGGATGTCCACAAATTCCTGCTGCTACTGCAGCCACAGGTTCAGATTATCCTCCTTTGTAAAACCAACAGTTTTATCTTTGTCCTTTTGGTCCACGTCTTGACATAGACGCATGACTACCTTTGCTTGTGCCACTGAACAAGTGTACTTCTTTCTAAGGGTGGTAATCCTCAGTTCACTCTCATCCAGTGTATATAGTTGCACGGGCACAATCCCTTTGCTTCTCCATGATGTCACAGAGAGTCCATCAAAGAATACCTTGCTTGGTGACAAGATCTTGTTGTCATTAGCTTGACAATACAATTCTTCTCTTGGCATCCAACATGGTCCATTTTACACATACATCAAGGCCATAAGTTCATTCCACTTGGCAGGCATTTGTGGATCAAATGCCCATTCAAACATGGGATGAGGTATAGGTTGATCCCAGATCAACCTACTCATGCATGTGAAGGACGTCTCATCCTCTTGCTTGTTTAACACAAGGTCCTCAACCTTGATTCCTAGCAACATTGGCTAGCATTCCATGCTCAATGTTCGCTGAGGCCTACTTATCCTCAGACTTACTTGGCTTTTTACACTTTTTCTTGGGGCTTTCTCCCCTCTTCAGAGTACGCTTGTACTTTAAAGCTTCACTTTCTAGCACCATCAGTGCTGGACTGTTTGCTGGCAAGCTCACATGAGCTTGCTCCTCATCTTCTCCATCCTCTATGGTCGGTGCTCTCTTGCCACCATCTAGTCAGTTCCACCTGACTAGTAACTTCTTCTCCATAGCGTGATGTCAATGGATTTGTCCATTGCTATTATCCACGGTCACTTGTATTGCGGGGATGGCATTGCCATCCACTACAATCTCATTCTTCTTGAAATCAAAAAGAACATTATGTTTGCGCATATAGGGTGTCTTTATGATTATATCGTAGCAATCAAAATTTGCTACATCCAAGTATTCCCTGGACTTTGACTTTGCACAGGCAATTGTCACCTATGTACCAAACTGCACTGCAGCTTGGCTATCCATGGTGCCTAGCTGAAGGAGTAGTGGCTCCTTCAGCTCACTCATGTATACGTCATGCACCTGACAGAACTAAGGTGTCACCCTAGTTGTAGTGCTTCCTGAGTCCTACAAGGTCCATGCCTTGTGGCCGTTGACCTTGACATACAACATGAGGCTCTCCTTATCCTTGCATCTTAACACTAGCTTCACTAATTTCTCCGGCGCCTTGCAAAGGTGCACTTTATACACTTTCACATTGGCTGCTCCGATCGGTTGGTCGAGTGTACTCACTAAATAGTCCGTCAGAGCTCTCATGAACTCTGAGTCCAACTTCCGAGCATAGTAATCATTGTCATAGACATCAACCTCAACATACTCATTGTCTGACAACTCTTTTGGCTCAGAGGCATTCTCCGCCTCTAGCATATTGTTGTTAAGGTTCTCCACCTCATTATCTTCAACATCAGGTTTGTTACCTGAGTTTACCCCTTCTTCATCAGGGATAGCCATGTGTGCCACGCATACATA
>QLOM01006067.1:19014-30745 GCA_003313785.1 Termitomyces sp. MG148
TTTCCCTCTGCCAGCTGTGTGACTGAGCCATAGCCTCCAGAGGTCGCCCTTACAGGTCCCACCTACCCAATGGGCGGTCACTTCAGAAGCGTCGCTCTCAGCTTGGTGCTAACCTGACCACAAACCAAGGGTTTGTATTACCTATCATCTCCTTCCGACGGGCCCAGAAAGTGCCTACCTTCTGAGGTTCTGGCCTTTTTGTCAGGCAAGTCTTTGAGCAGTGCAGCTCAAAGTGTTTAATCTTGTGGACTTGCTCATAGCACAATGTATGCGCTACAAATTCTTTTACCATATTGACTTTGGGCAATAGCCCATTGTCGCAGATGAGAGATTCTCTCATTGCATTGGGTATCCTATGCAGGAACGTATCTATCATTACTCAGTTGTCTGGGTAAATGGACATGTTCTGCATATGGTCTATCAAAGTGTCGTAGAACTTTTGAACTCCAAGCTTCTTCATGTAGAAGGTTGCAATAAACGCCTCTCTTGCATCCTGCATTGTGGATGCACTCACAAAACAATTGTATAATTCAAGGATCACAAGGTTCACTGCTGTCTTGCACGATTATAGTGCAAGACATAATGTCTAAACCAATTCTTGGCTGGTCCTTCCAAGAACTCAGGGAGAACAAATACTTGTTCTCAATCTAGGCAATTGCCACTATACTGACAAGCTGCCAGATGGTTGCATACATCCATTGTTCAATTTTTCAAGTCGCTGAACTTGGATTTACCCCAATATAGGTGAATATGCTTGGATTCCGCTTTATGTGGTTTTATTCCCTCTGGTAGGTGTAATGCTATGCCTACAGCATTGTCAATAATGCTACTGAGGCACTAGGGCATATTCTTATTATACACCTTCATCGCCTCAGTCAGTTCAGGTGTTTTATTCCTGCCTTTAGCAGGAAGTACCACAAAGAACACTTGTACAGATTGCTGATCTGTATAGTGTCTTCCTGTATCATTCCAGTGAGGTGAAACGTCTTGTCCACCTTGGTCCTCTAATCCCTGCTGGTCAGGGATTTGACTTAATAGTGCAATGGGAGGGTTACCACTCCCACTGTTTGGCTGAACTGTCCGTTGGACATATTGCCGTTGCATTTTGTCAATGGGAATCATCCTATCAAATATGATACCCTGATTATTGATCTAGGAGTGTCTCTGGTGATTCAGGTCTTGGTTGCACATCCGCTGATACGCTACTCTTTTGGCAAACTTCTCCACTAGTGGTACTCTGTTATTCAGTGGAGGTTTCTTCACTGATTCACGCTTGACTTGTGGAGAAATCACTTCTTCCACTTCCACATTGTGGCTTTCTACTACTGGAATGGTAGATATCGACTCAACTGTTGACAGAGGTCATCCCTGGTGACCTCTGAAGATCTGTTGATGCTGAGCTGCAGCAAATCTTGCTACAAATTGTTCTTCTGTTTCTCCTTGTTGCTGAGGAGCATATATGTTGCTTATTGCTTCTTCCAGATGTAAAGAAAGCACAGGCTGCAATTTGACCAAAATATTTGGTATTAAATTTGCCCTGTTACTTGAATATATATTTGATTGTATCTATTGGAGGTACATGTTCACCTCAGGCCTGTATTAAATGTATGTGCTTAAGTACATACAGTCCTAGGTCTTGTCTTCCTAATGCACTGCTGGAGTCTTTTTCTAAGGAACAGTAGTTCCCTGAGGTGTGACATCTCCTTGCTGTTGCTGTGTTAATAGAGTTGATTCAGTTGGAATTCTCCAACTGCTGGTCTCTGATTGTTGCATCTTTCCTAGGAAGTAAGACCAAGGTCTGCGACTTTCAAGAGGGCCTTGAACATTACTCCGGGCCTGAAGCAACCTCCCTGGCCTTTTGGGCTGCATATAGGGAGCATTGTCCCTCCTGGTGTTTTGTTCTGGGGTCTCCTAGACTACTCCTGTCTTTGCTGCACTGCTGGGCACAGCAGTAGGTTGCACTTTGCTCCACAGAGCTCCTCCTAGCATTTCCTAAGACTGCTGGAGGGGTTCCTTCATTGTAGTCTCAGTGGATTCTAACCTGGGATGAGCCGGGTCAGCTGAGACAACTAGCAGGTACATTAGCAACTGGTCAATGGTTTTACCATTGCGCGTCAATTCCAATGGTTGATTGAGATCCATCCAATCACTGCGTTAAATGTATAGAGTGGTTCGGGTGCGTGCATCAAGGAATTAATGCACTGTCTTCTTTTGTTTGCAAGGGTTTCTAGACTGACAGTCTAGAATCACAGTTAATCGCTTGTACTTAAAATTGAACCCAAAAGATTCAAAAAAGTGAAACATTGTCAAGATATTTGCAAAGTCTTACATTCACACAGCAAAACCAGATTGTTTGTCAATTTTAGTACTACATATGACAGTAAAATTGGCTGCCTTACCTAAGGCAGCCATACAAATTAATACATATTTAGTTAATTTAGTTTTATTGTTATTTAATATAATGTAATTATGATTTAACATAATAATAATTATGTTTAGTTGGGAAAGCTGTAGAGCAAGGCTTTATAGTTGATAGTCCGTTATAGGTGTCTTTTGCACCTCTGCTGCTACTGCTTGCTGCCCACTTTCCTAGGCTGTGTCTCAAGCCTGAGGTGCTTTGCCTCAGCCTGCTCTTCAGACAACAATGGCCGCCTCTTCAGGGTATTTGCAATTATTTTGATAGTGTTTTTATTATGCTGTTGCAGCATAACAATTTCATTAAGGAGCCCAGTAATTACTACTTGGACAACAGGGTCCTTCAAAAAATTCTGGCAGCACTCTCTGTCTAGCAGATACCAAACATCTCCACACTATTTCCACCTGTAAGTCTAAGATGTTCAAAGGTGTTGCCATCTTCCTTCTCTTTCCTTTCTCTGCATAAGACAAGCAATGCAAAGATGGGGCATGCTGTGGCAAGAGCAATTGTTGATGAGGTGGCATTTGAGGTTGTGGCAGACCTTGTGCTGGCATTCATGGTGCGGGCTTGTCTTGCCAGCACTCAATGAACTTGCACAGCACTCCTCCTCATATTATATAACTTCTCAAAGGCAATTGCCTCTGTTCTCTTCTGTAAGTCTCTCTGAGAGGCAGTGTTCAATCTTGATGTCATCAAAGTTGGGCTACCTTGACTCTTTCTTGTACTGGGTGTGACAACTCCTTGTCAACTTTTATGGGAACTATACTATGAATCTGCATCAGCAGAAACTGCATTGGCATACTCCACATCACCTGCGGCTGACTCATCTATTGTCCAAGATCAGCTAGTCCTGGAAAGTAAAGCATCTGCACAAACTGTGGAAAAAATTAAGGTGATTATCCAAATTGGACTGGGTTCTGCTCAAACTAAAACATCATGGAGTACAATGCCATACTCGATATTGTCATTGATAGTGGTTACTGTTGCTATTGTGGGGGCTAATCCTCCTTTTCTTCAGAACTCTGCAGGTTCTGAGGTTATGGCTCATTAGTCATATCTTGAGATGGGTATGACATTTTAATAGTAGACATTGAAGTTGTTAATGAAAAAAAAAAAAAAAAAAAAGAAAATTCTTACTCATTAGGTTACATAACCTGATCCAATCAAAAAGATCTGCCTATTTGATCTGTACTATCTGCTTAGATAGCAGTAACAATACATGGAACTTAGGCATAATTTGTCATGCTTGTAGAGCTGCAGGCAGCTCTAACACATAGTTAGATGTACTTAGTTCTGCTACCAAAATCTTGTACGGTCCAATAAACTTTGGACACAACTTCTTTGCCCTTTCTTTTGAAAGGTTCAAGTTCTTAGTTGATAAGTATACTAACATGCCAGGCATTAGCTCAGGCTTGTTGCTCCATCTATAATTCACATGTTGTGCCTGTATAACATGCACTGCTATGATAGCATTATGTGTGTTGGCAAGATTTTCCAATGTCTGTTATGCAAAGTCCTTCACACCTTTGTAAACGGCTTTATCCTCTCATTGTTCTTGGATCATGGAGGGCATGTACCCTCCATTGAGTTTGAAAAGCACATATCTAGTGGTCTCTAATACACTAGCATTGATTGCAAACTCCGTTAAGAATATTTTGTCTACTCAATCACATTAGTTTGGTTTGATCACAATTCAGAATATCTGAGCAATACTCCTATTTGCTTGCTCTGTCTGTTCATCCATCTGCAAATGGAATGATGTTGACCTGAGCAATTTAGCATTCAGGAGCTTATGCAGCTCCCACTACTAGTGAGACATGAGCTTAGCATCTCTATTGCTTACAATTAAACTTGGAAGGCTGTGTAGCCTTATAATCTCTTTTAGGTATATCCATGATAGCTTGGCCACAGTAGTGGTTGTGTGCACCAGTATAAGGTGCACCATACTGGTCATGTAGCAAATAACGACCTAAAGGTAATTATAACCTTTGGATTTGGGGAATGGACCAATAAAGTCCATTCCAATGGAATTTCAAGGCTTTGTTGGTATGAGCAGAGAATGCAACTTTCCTACAGGCTTCCAATTACTGGTCTTCAATCTCTGGTAGGCCTTGCATGTCTGATAGAACTTTGCCACTTCTATCTGTATCTGAGGCCACCAATACTACTGCCTCAGGTATTCAAGTGTTTTGTTGGTCCTAAAATGACCAACAACTTTATGAGCTTGCATAACTATCTGGGTAATGATAGTTCAATCCCATGGTAAACATACTACCTTACATCTTTGAATATTTATTATCCAAATTAGCCCTTTTTCATCCACACTAAAGCATGGGTGAGCAGCAGCATTCTGCTAGATCTTGGCATAGAATGCTTCTTAGTTGTATTTCCTACATATAGTACATAAAAACTCATCAGTCAGTGGTATAGGATAGTCAGCAAGCTCTCCTGTGAGCACTAATGTTGAGGATATGGTACCACAAATTAGATAATCACTTAGTATGTTTTCATTCCGAATGTTTCCGTCACACCTCAGTGCATTCCATTCACTGAGGTATAAGTCGCTCTTTTATACCATACATTCATTTACTTATTATTGTTCAGTATCTACCTCACTTAGGTACATACAATACATTCATTTAGTGCATTCCGTTCACTGAGATTATCTACCTCACTTAGTCCTGAAACTAACTCCCAGTTCCTCACGAGACCGGCCCTGCTCAACAACTAACGCATCAGCTAGTGTAATATCTTAGCCAGATGACCCAAGACCACTGGACTTCACTCATTGATTGAGTGTGGACATTGACTTTGGCTGAGCCTGCCCTAGTTGCTTAGCTTCCATGTCCTGAACTTCTTGTCATTCCTGCAAATGCCAACTTTGTCTAAGTTTGTTTGCCTGCATGGTACAAAGTTCCACTATGTGCTCCTTCACCTCCTTATATTGATGATATGGTAGAACATTGGCTTGGAGGTTAATGCAAATATCTGCATTGACATATTCATGCATATCATGGTTTTTGCCAGCTTTATCACTCTCAAAATATCTTGAGAGACAGTCAGCCACCTTATTTAACTTCTCTTTGACATAAGTGATGTCAAAGTTATATCTGGACATATAATCAATCCATTGGTGTTGCCAGGAAGACAAGGTAGCTTGAGTCTTGAAGAACTCAAGTGCTTTATGATTTGTTATGATGTGGATTTTGTATCCCATCAACTTATCTTCTTACTTGAGGAGTGCCTCAAGTATTGTGAGTGTTTTCAGCTCATGAACTGCATAGTTCTGCTGTGCCAAAGTGGAACTCTGCTGGTCAGCAATTCTGTCAAGAGCTTCCTTAGCCATACATTGTGCCTACTTCAGTCTTTGAGGCATCACAGATGAGCCAGATCAGCTCATCATGCTTAGGATTAATTGGCCAAATTATTGGAGTCTTTGAGAGGATTAATTGGTCAAATTATTGGAGTCTTTGAGCAAATCTGCTTAATTGTCTTAAAGCACTGCTGGTGTATGGGTTTCTATATGAACAAAGCCCTGTTCTGAGTAATAGACATCAGTGGTCTAGTATACACTGTTATATTGGGCAAACAATTACCAATATAATTTATCAGTCCAATAAACTGTTGAACGTCGTTGTACATTTGTGGAACATGCCACTTGCATATACAATCTATTTGTCCTGGTCACAGTGGATACCCTAACTATCGATCTTGTGTCCAAGGCAATTTACTATCTCAGTGTAAAGCTCATATTTCTTCTACTTGAAGTATAACAGATTTGACCTCAGCCTCTCAAATATAACACAAAGATGCTCTTTGTGCTCTTCTATTGAGTCCAAATAGATGAATATGTCATCCAAGTATATATGGACAAACCTTCCAATCACATTCCAAAAGATAGAGGTCATCAATCTCTGAAACATTGCTGGAGCATTGCAGTTTCCTATCTGCATGATATTACTGACATATGTTCTTATTATTGACAAGAACACTGTTTTCAAAATGTCAGACAAGCAAATTCTCACTTGCTTGTATGCATTTGTCAGGTAAATTTTTTACCTGAACTTTGCTTTTGCCACATCCTCCTGAATCACTTTCTGATCTGAAAGTGGCATAATGTCCTTTACTATATTGTTGTTGTGTTGGCATGCATCCAATGCAGTCTTCAATGTGCCATTCTTTTTTGGGATGCACAGTAACAGAGCCGCTTAGGAGGCCAGTCTTGCTTTCTACCACTGAGCCCTCAAGTACTGGTTGGTCTTATCCTAGAGCTGCTATTGCAGCACCATCAGACATCATAGCAAATGGTACTTGTAGACCTTACTGTTATCAATAAGGTTTATATTATGGTTGACCCCATGCCAAGGAGGCAATTCTTCCTTGGTCCTATTCAGGATGTCTGCAAATTCTTGCTGCTACTGCAGCTGCAGGTTTGGAATGTCTTCTTTTGTAAAACTAATGGTTTTACCTTTTCCTTTCCAGTCTATGTCTTGGCATGGACATACAGCTACCTTTGCTCATGCCACTGGACAAGCATACTTCTCTCTGAGGGCAGTAATCCTCAGGTTGCTCTCATCTAGTGTATACAAATGCATGGGCATAGGACACTTGCTCCTTTGTGAAGTCACTAAAAGTCCATCAAAGAAGACTTTGCTTGGCAGTGAGATTTTGTTGTCATTAGTTTGATGATACAATTCTTCCTTCAAACTCCAGCATAGTCTATTCCATGCATATATCAAAGCCACCAGTTCATTCCATCCAGCAGGCATTCATGGATCAAATACCTACTCAAACATGGGATGAGGTGCAGGTTGATCCCAGATCAACCTATCTGTTCTTGTGGAGGACATTTCATCCTCTACTACCATCTGATTGTCACTCAATACAAGGTTCTCAACCTTGCAACGATGTTGGCTGGCACTCCATGCTTGTTGTGTGCTGAAGCTTCTTATCCTCAGTCTTACACTTTGCTTTAAGTTTTTTCTTAGGAATCTCCTCCCTCTTCAGAGTACATTTGTACTCCAAAGCCTTGCTTTCTAGCACCATTAGTGCTAGACTATCTGCTGGCAAGCTCACCTAAGCCTACCCCTTATCCATTACATCTTCTATGGTAGGCCATTTTCCACCACTGTCTAGTCAGTTCTGCCTAACTAGCAACTTCTTTTCTATAGTGCAATGTTAATGAAAACATCTATTGCTATTGTCTATAGTGACCCATACTGCAGGAATAGTATTGCTATCCACTATTATCTTATTCTTCTTAAAGTCAAAAAAAAACATTGTTGTCAGGTTCTGCTGACCACCGAGGCTCAGTCCACTGAGCAAGGCCCTTACAAAGAGACACAATAGCTCTGGTTTACAATTCTGGGACCTACAAGGGCTCCGAGGTTGAAACGCTATGTTCTGAGATGGATGCCAGCATTTAAGAAATTTCTGAGGCAAACCACGAGACGTATAGCAAGCATGGGAAGATTTTGAATAAGTCCGGAGGTGATGTCAATTAGAAGAGGTGAGACTGAGATAGTGATGAGCTCTATAATTCAAGCCAAGCAGGCAAGGCAAGATTAGAGAGGATTAGACTGGGGTTCAAATAGATACAGGCAAATGAGCCAAAGTACGATTATAAAGGATAATTATGAGACCAGGACTTGAGAAGAGTCGGAACTGCAAATGGAGAGAGAGAATACAAGTTGGGAACTAAACCAAGAAAGAGTCAAGAGAGAGAAAGAAAGAGAAAAGAGAACAAGACAAGAGAATCAAGACAAGTACAAAATGCAAAACAAAACAGAGTTAAAACAGGCACAATACAAGGCAGAGGTTCACAAAACACAAGCAGAGATAGATTCAAGAATACAAACAAAACACTGGGGCAAAACTATATGGGGTGTGTGCAATATCAAGACTACCGACTAAGTCCCTATTCTACCACCTAAGTACTCTCGCAGATATGTTCCAGATCAAGTCTTCGATCTCTGGGTCTGAGCACAGCTTTGGGACTCCATACAAGTTAGTGAGTGTCGGTTCCAATCAATAGAGTGGCAGGTGTTGGTGACAATTAGGTGGCAGCAGCGTCAGAGGCTCCTAGAGCGGTGATGCATAGGGTGATGGCCAAGCGCAATGTGATGGCCAGGTGATGCAAGTGATGGCGTGATCAGAGGGGGCCAGAAATGTCCGAGGAGGGTTAAGGATGTCCAAAGAGGGTTGCATGATTTCTCAGAAGTAGTCGGTGGCAGCCGGACTGATGGAGAGGGAGGTCAATAGCCAAGGTGATTGGTGGTAGTGTCTGTAATGATCACTGGCGGGGAATTGGCCCCAGGCTTATGGGCTGGTGGGAGATTGTCCTCCAGGAGCATGGGAGTGGGTGGGTTCAAGGTCCCAGAGTTGAGTGCGGAATTGGCGAGTTATGACAATTATGCTTCCTTATATAGAGTGTCTTTATAATGTTGTAGCAATCAAAATTTGCTATGTCTAGGTATTCTCTTCTCCTTGGCCTAGCACAGGCAATAGTTGCCTGTGTTCCAAACTGCACTGCAGCTCTGCTGTCCATAGTACCTAGTTGAAGAAGTAGTGGCTCCTTCAGTTCACTGACATACATGTCATGCACCTGACAAAACTGAGGTATCACTCCAATAGTTGTGCTTTTTGAATCCCATAAAATCCATGCCTTGTGCTCATTCACCTCAATATATGATATAAGGCACTCCTTGTCCTTGTGCTTTAGCACTAACCTTGCCAGTTTTTCTGGAGCCTTGCAAAGGTGCACTTTATACACCTTCATATTTGCTGCCTCAATTGGCCAGTCAAGTTCACTGGCTGAGTAGTCAGTCAGAGCTCCCATGAACTCTGTATCAGACTCCTGCACATAGTAGTTGTTATTATATACGTCTGCCTTGATGTATTTGCTATCTGCGACTCTCTATGTTCAGAGGCATCTCCAGCCTCAAAGGCATCTTCAATGAGGTTCTCCATCTTATTATCCTCTATGTCAGGTTCATTATCTGAGTCTACCCTATCCTTGTCAGGAATAGCTGTCTGTGCCACACAAATGTATGCATGCAGCTTGACTCCTGGCCATCCACCACTTCTTGGGCATCCATTTGCATAATGCCCAGATCAGCCACACCAGAAGCAAGCATTTGTCTCAATAGAATGGCTTGCATCAATTTTTAGAGATATGTCATTGCATTGAGTATTCCTTGCAAGAATGTGTCAATCATTACTTAGTTGTCTGAGTAAATGAACATATTTTGAGCATGATCTATCAAGGTGCTGTAGAAACCTTGAACTTCTAGCTTTTCCATGTAGAAAGTTGCAATAAACACCTCCTGTGCATCCTGCATTGTAAATGCACTCATAAACCAATTGTATAACTCAAAGATCACATTCTTGAATGTCCATTGCTGTCTTGCACAATTATAATGCAAGACATGATGTCAAATCTAATTCTTGACAGGTCTCTTTAAGAACTCAGAAAGAACTCAGAAAGAACAAAAACTTGTTCTCTGTTTAGTCAATCACTGCTATACTGGCAGGCTGCTAGTATCAGAGAACTCCTCATTTCTCCCTTCTTTCACTCCTTATTCCTTCATTCTTCCTCTATTTATTTTCTTATTTCTGCTGTCACTCTTTTACTTTACTGCTTCTATTCTTTCAACACTATCTATGAGTACTATTCTCAGCCCTTGAGGTGCTCTGGTTCTTTAGTTATCATTTAAACAAGTGTAGCCAATGCTTCTAGAGGCTTAGTCATCTCAGGGCTAGCCTCCAAATTACTAAGCAAGTCATATGAAACATGTGCATGACCTTTGGCAATGGCAATTTCTGAGTTTTTGATTATTTTCAGAGAATCCTTAGACTTGTTCTCTTTGAATTTTTCTCTGCCAGGTGAGTAGTTATGGTTGTATTACTTAAATATACTTTAGATTTCCCTCTGCCAGCTGTGTGACTGAGCCATAGCCTCCAGAGGTCGCCCTTACAGCAGAACAAGTCTCTACATTTTGGTCTGGGAGCCCTCTTTAGCCTGCTTGAGCCCTCTCTTGCCCTCTTAGGTCACTCCCTCACTGGATTACCTCTGCTTCTCTGTTGCTTCTATGATTCAACCAGCCCCCTCAAGTGCTCCCTTGGATGCTTCTGCCCCTCAGGACAATGCCTGGGGTCACTTGCTTGCTCTAGAGACTCAGATGCAGACCACTCAAGCTTTCCTCACCCTACACAGCACTGAACTTGCTGGATTACATCAGGCCACAGACACTATCTCTCATTCCCTTCAGGCTCTCTTAGAGCGCCTCCCTCTCCCTCCTACCCCTCCTCAGGCACCTCCAGTTAGGGCTGACACCCCTCCAGTTTCTAGCTCTGGGGCCTTTTTCTTTGTTCATGCCAATATTCCTCGTCTAGCACTCCCAGATGCATTTAATGATGACCAAGCCATGAGCAAGTGATTTCTACAGTCATGTATCACCTATCTGCAGCTCAGTGGTGAAGCCTTTCCTTCTAACGCTCTCAAAATTGCCTGGGTTCTTTCCTACATGAAGTCTGGACAAGCTTCAACATATGCGCTACAAGTTTTTTGACGTCCTGGAGAAGTAGAGAGCTTTGGAAGCTGAGATCAGTTTGAGAAGGAGTTTCGAACCAAGTTCTTTCCCTTGGACCTTAGATGAGTACATTGACTCTTTCTGAGCTCTTGTTGAACAGACCGGCTATCCAGATAGTCTTCAGTTCTGTCTTATCTTCCAAGATGGCCTCCTCCTCTCTCTCATAGATCAGATTGACAGCATGGTCAAAGGACAACCTGACGACACACGTATTGAGTCTTGGTATCAGGTAGCACATGACCAGTGGCAGCTCATGGAGTTAAAGCATGAGCTCCACTGAGGAACTACCTTTTGTTCTGCCTCACATGTACTTTTACCTGCTCATTCTTCCATCCAACCCTCTTTCCCATTTCGCTGATAAGACCTGGGCCGGGCTCAGCGCAGCAAAGCTATAATTAGCGACTTTTGTTGATAGCAGTTTGGCGGCTCACTCAGGCGAACAGGCGCGACGCAGACAACACATGACTAGGCGACCACGGGATGTTTAGCGCATGGGACTGCCAGACCACGGGACTTGCTCACCTGACTGTTAACGCACGGACCACACACATGACCTCGGGCTCGATAACAGGTCACTGTCAGGGGACTTCCTTTTCCGGCCATCCCGGAGATCTCTGGGACCCTCCGGACTTCCTTTTCCAGCCATTTCCTTTTTGGACCATCCCGGAGGTCTCCGGGACGCTCCCTTGCAGTCGTCGGACTTCTCCGAGATGTTGTACAGTCG
>QLOM01006075.1:0-10277 GCA_003313785.1 Termitomyces sp. MG148
AATTTTAGTGGCGAACTGACGTCGTGAACTCTTGTGAACTGATATTTACCCCTCAAATTCTCAGTCCCCTCACTTGTAAAGCTTCCACTACGATAACTTCGTTGATTTGCGTGATCTGATAGAATCGCCTCAGGCAAGCGACAAAACTATGATATGGACGAAGGACAAATGCACATGCGAACTGCAGAACTTGGCTCATGCAATATAGCTCTAACAAAATGTTCTTTAAAGAGGAAATCAAAACAATACCTAGTCTCAATAATATCACGATTATAATTGTGGTTCGCTATCAGCCCAATATTAGCCAATGATCACAAGAAAGACTGGACATTCACTGCTACCTTTCTTCACACCTATTTAATCGATGCTTTTCTACGTACTTGTTAAGACGAACCACATCGGCAATTGGTGTTATGGGTATTACCAAACCTATTACAAGATAATCTAAAATACGAAGTACAAGATGACATAGTTGATGATAGATATAGTATCACAGAGGAAAAATGACTGTCATGATCATGTGTTCAACCGAAACGTGTTGTGCGAGTATCAGCTGCCATCCTGAGGAGGATACTGTCCTCCGCTTTGACTTGCCGTCTAGACTCAGACTTGGCTGATACAATAGTCAAGCCTCTTCCAGACCCGTTTCGCACCGGTCTGCCGGATTTGGCTTGGTGCCCTGTTACAGCTGCACCACCGACGTTGCGGCCGGTTGTCCCATAATGGTCGGATCGTTCCTCAACCTTTGCCCACTTGATACTCCGTTCAGCCATGTCGGTTTTGGGTAGGGGTATCGCCAAAGGCTATAAATACAAGATAATCAGCTAAAATCTTGACAACAAGAGGCAAAGAAAAACCTCAAATCCAATATCGAATTCAGTTTGCTCTGGAATTTTGCGATGTGTCGAAGAATGCTTCTTTGCCTTCGAAACAACTGATTTGACGCGAACATTTTTGTCGTCATCCGACTGGTCATCGTCTATCCAGGATATATCATTTGGATCTAGAGTCTCATCTTCTTCCTTTTCGAGCGTCAATCAACATATTTAGATTCTCACATGTGAACATACCTCAATTCGAGCTTTCCGTGCAGTTTCTCTTGCAAGCTTGGTAAATTCCGTCGTTGTTATGATTTCAAGTGGTCTTTCTGCCTTATCCATGGGTCCCTCGTCCGCATCTTGCATAGTATTTCCCATGACGATATCCAACGGCTGAGATTCCTTGAGATATGCAAAGTCTGCATCATCGGTAATCAGATTTTGCTGATAGACATTAAAGAAAGATCTGGTCTCTTCATGGTCGCCTGCAAATGTGTAGTGGCCGGTTAGCAGAACTAGAACGCGGCGAAAATTCAACTTGCCAAGTTCTTTAATATTGGACCGATCAATTCTCTGCTTCTTGTGCATTTGACGACGAATCCACCTGTGGCGCTCATCTTCGTCACTTTCATCGTCGCTATCTTCCACACCAAGTCCTCGATCTTTTCGTTTCTTGCGCATCTCTCCATGGGCAATGGATTCGTGCAGCTTTTGAAGGGCTTCATCATCTTCTTTTTCATGTTCTCTGTCAGGCGATCAGTTTCCCTCGAGGAGCAGGCACAGAGAAAACCTACTGGAATTTCTCCATCACCAGATCCGCAGCCAGGACTTTTTCGTCCATTTCTGCATCATCCAGTAGCGTCTCTAGCGTCTGATCTAAGTCTTCTTCATTTTCTTCATCGTCTTGATCTTTCAATCTTGGCCCAAATCCAAAAATATCATCATCATCAGATTCTTGAGCTTCCTGCTCAACAAATTCTGACTTGTCCAAGAAACTTCGCTGGAATTTGGGGACTTGCGCCTTGGAGCCGCGTTTAAGGATATCAAACGCGTTGACGGAACACTTTGTAGTCGGGCTCGGGGAAGGGCTGGATCGAAAGCTCCCAAGCAAAGGAGAAGTCAGCTCCTTTGCTCGTTTATGCAGACGGCCTAATGGAGCAGGAGCCTCAAAGTCAACCTCATCTGAGAGAGTGATAGTACGCAGTGGCCGACGTGAAGTTAACTGAGGTTGCGATTGGCTCAGCACTTGAGCTGGTGTCGGCGAAGGACGCCGATAAATTTCTGGGCTTGACACATTTGGCCTCGTTTGCGTAAGAAAGCTATTCGTAAGAGTTAAAATTGATAAACTAAAGAAGTTGAAGAGAACTAGCCCATGGTCATTAACATATAGCTCGGGCTCTTGTTGAATTTTCTTGTTTGCAGCCTCCAACACGTACTCCTGCTCTTTCTCAAATATTTGATCCGCCTTACGTAGGAACGTTCCACTGACTTCAAAAGCGGGCTGCAGAGTGATATCTTGAGTCAAATCGAGGGCATCAGCCCTGGCGAGTCTATCACGGGGGAAGGCCTGACGACATTATTGTTTAATTATGCATGTTTCTTCTTGGAACGGAAAATATTACCTTGTCTACAGATCCTGTGGATTGCTCTGCTGTCGTTTCCGCCTCTTGTTTCTCTGTACCAGAATCAAAAAAGTTCGAGAAATCAGACGGTAAAGGGGCTGAAACAATAACAGCTGATGGCTCATCGGGAAACTGCGAGAATGCAAGGGGTTTAGGTTCGGTACTAATGAAGGGAGGAAGATTCAGAGGTGTAGAGGGTTGCTGAGCTGCAGTAGGCGAAGCTAGTTTCAGTCTGGCTTCGAAAGACTGAGGCAACCTAGATGGCCTAGACGGGGAAGCAAAAGGGTCTTCATCAATCACTTCGTTCAGGGTATTGTTCTCATCGTCGGCAGGATGAACCGGAGTCATCGACAATCGTCTTGCTTGGCCACTTCCCAGGCCAAACAGAGGACTTTTCCTCGCTCCTAAAGGAACCTTCTCATCAAGAGGCATATGTCGAACTACGGCCTTGTTTTCTTTGTCTTCCCCCCGGTCGAACATGCGCGATGTTTCATTCTCCTTGTCTTCTTCATTTTCTGTTCGATCCTCCAGGGAAGATATCGAGCCTCTATGTTCCAGATTCGATTGGCCACTAATTCCGTGTTCCTTGAAAATACTATTTTGGAGACGAGGGACCGAAGTTGAACGAGAAGAGACATCTTCGTCGTCAGAGTCGACAAACGTCTTGAGGACAGGGCGACGGGTCCTCAAGGGCAACCTGATATCTAGTTCCTCCTCTTCTTCCGAAGTATTAGGGTCATGATCGTTCATCATATTGTTAGTGTCTTCTTCCTCCTCCGTATCTTCATTCTCATATTCACTTCCATGGGTAGGAGAGGGACTAGCAGACCCTCGTAGACACATACTCAACTCCGGGGACCAATTATCGTCACTGTCATCGTTTTCTTCTTCCATACCCATCCCTGCTGCTGTCCCGCCAGGCAGATTAAGGCCTTTCTCATCATGCAGCTTGCTCACATCTTGTACAGAAGTGGCATCATCCTGGTTTTTTACTCGACCTCCGCGCTGAACCCATTCTTCCTCCTTTGCCCGGATGATATCTTGACGCGCAACATCCGCTCTTGAATGTACGATCTGGGCCAATAAGTTCGGTGTTATCTGAGGGTCTCCTTTCTTTCTTTGGCGCACCCCTGCTCGTTGGAGTAGCTCGAGATCATGTATGTTTAAAGGCTTCTCTTTTGTGTTCCGTCTCGTCAGGCCAATCCCACCCAGGTTTAGTTGCATCTTGCGACCCTCGGAAACTTGCTTTTTCCGGCCTGATCTACGATCTGCTTCTTCCTCCTTGACCATCATCTGCATGTCGGCTGCTTGCACAATTTGAAGTTCGTCGTCATCGGAATCAAAAGGTTCAGCATTTGCCTGCATCTCCAGAGCACGCTGTTTGATTGCAAATAGCTTTTGCTGACGTTTGAGGCTTTTTTGTGCTTCTTCATCTTTCTCAACCAAAGTACCAACATCAGGAAAGTCTTCATCTGAGTTATTATCCAAGTCGGGAAGTGAACGCATAGCTCTAAGTGGGCTACTCTGAGCACGTTTGCGCGACGACTTGAGTGGCGAGCCATCACTTTGACGAAGAGTTGGAGGTGAAGGAACAATATGTGGGATCGCAGGAGAAGTATGACATTCAGAAGAGAAGTCTGCGATAGGGTCTACCTCAATCTCAGACCGTTTGGGTACGATCCTATCCGGCAAATCGGAAGATCAGCTAACGTAAACACATAAAGAACGCTCCATACGCTTCAAATAATCCTTGGATTGTATATTTGGATGTCACTGCCTCTGTGCGCGGGATCGACACCTGCTGATCTGCGGCGATGCGAAGGCGGTTGCGCGCCGTCTCTTTAAGCTCTTTTTTGGTGGGCGCCTGCGGTCCTTACAGCATCAGCACAATACGAGGCCATGCTGAGGATCGAAGCATACCTTGATTTTTTTTCGCTTACCTCCTTGGTGTTCAGAAGCCTTCTGCCTTTCGAACGATCTCGTGACAACAGGCTCTTCAGAGAAGCAAAGAGGGGTAACGTCTGGACGGCTGGAAGCTTTTCCTTTCCCCTTTCCCTTATTCAGCAACGCAGGCATATCGTCGTCAGATGTGGGCGGAGTAGGAGATGATCGTGATTTTGGTGTAGTCAATGGGTGCGGGTGGGAAGGGGTAGTCGGCGAGGATTCTTTACTCTTCCCAGCTTCAGAACCTGAGTCGTGTATTATCGATTTTTTCCGTCTCCCTCGATTCGTAACCTGGGGCGAGGGAGTACGACCAAACGAGTTATGTGCCGCAGGCGATGAACTTGGCAGAGTGCTCAAAGACCCGTCGAAAACCGTCTCAGTCAGAGCATCATTGTCGGTTTCGACAGAAAAAGTTGTTAAACGGAAAATATCAGGGCTGTCATGCCTTTGAGGGGAAAAAGCAAGAGTGTCGCCTTCTTCGCGTTGTTTCGACGCGCTTTTCACTTCAGAAACACCTACCATATCGGTATCATTATCTTCCTCCAAATCCATATCCTTCAACTTCTTCTTCCACGAGAATTGGTACGCGGACGACGCGTCTTCACTATCAGCTTCGTCATCGTCATCGTCATCATCAGCTTGGTTTGACGCTGAATATTCATGTGACGGGTCGGAACTTGGAGGAATCTCTTCATCCACGTCCGAAGGCCCAGTTCTAAAAATGCTATCGATCGACGAGGAGCTTTTCGACAAACGCAGTAGATGAGGAGTATCAGGGTCTTCGCCAGCAGCCTCTCTGTTTGTAGAACGCCCATACGTTCGTCGTGTACGTTTCACAGCGGACAGCATTGCTGGTGGAGAGGAAGAGATAGTTGAGTCTGGGACAATGGAGGAATCCATTTGTACCGGCATTTGAAGGCAACAAGGAGCGAGTGTGACAAGTGTTAGTATCAGTCACCTTGTGACCAGACGCGTCTACGTCACATGATTACCAGAGAACTGATCTTGAAATTTGAAAACCGCAAAACTTAACTCGTACAAGTACTTATCGCTTGACATAACAGGGTGTAATCATTAGCGGCACTCGAAACATATAACTGGATGCACTTAGTAAATTACAATTACTTGTGTAATGTAGTTAGGTTCGCAAATTTACAAGTTTACAAATTCTACTTTACCTCACCCAGCCTAGCTAAGTAACGGGGTGTAAGTACCTAAGTACTTGAGCTTATGAGGGCACTAGAATTACTCATGTAATGTCGAGGGTTCTGAAATTTACAATTTACAATATCGAATGAACCACACGACGTACTATCTGATCACAAACAACGGTGGCTGTCTACGTCAATGAGACCAAGGATTTTGATCAAATAAAGAATATCATGGAAATTGGATAGGGGTCCTAATGGAGTTTATAAGCAGTAAGTGAGCATGATCAATTCTTTATTCACAGACGAGGGTCACATAATTTTGCAATAGCAGAACCTTTTCATCTCGTGGAAAGCATCGGCTGCCAGACACCATATGAGACTTCCTCCAGATGGTGTAATTCAACACGGTCCCAAGCAACAGGAATGTTGTTGGTCTATAAGGTCTCGGCCATGTCAGAATCATAGTGGCGGGAACGATGACCAACGTTACTCGCCTGCAAGTAATGGACACATGCCCGTGAAATGCGCCTTGCCACTGTTCGAAGGCTAACGCGCCCATCATATGTGTCCAATGGGATATCATAAGTCATTGGCTCGAATCCAACCCACTAGCAGAAGACCTTACAACATTAGCGGGACGTTTCGGTCGGGCTTGAATACATGCCTGGATCCTCAACAAGATCCTGCTATGACTATCCGCATGGAAGTCGTACAAGCTGTAGCAATCGTTCCACGACAGTCGAACATAATGATCCTGCGCCTCTCGAAGACTTATTCCTGCACTAAATGATCCCTTGCGTCGGAACTTAATCTTCAGTGAGCCCGGCAAATGATATGTATCAAGTATGGGAGCCGGATGGGTCGTATAACAAGGGGTCATAACCATAGACGAGGGAGGGGGACCAGATGAACATTGATACGAATATGCTGACGTCGTTTAACAACCAATTTTCAACAAGCAAATAATATACTACTTACATGGACTAGCCAAGCGGTGTGTAACGGGCATTGGAAACGTATCTGTGGGTACAGGCGGCCCGCACACTTGGTAGGATGGTTGAGGATACTAAGGAGACTAACGACTCAGAAACAAAGCTCGTATGTGTTTCGTTGAACAAAAATCACCTCAGAGCATGAAAAGTAATTCGGATATGTAACCTGGTAGGACACAGGTGTCCCATAGCCGATAGACTGGTATCGAGGATGGGAGCGAGTAAAGTTGTCATAAGCAGGGTAAACCATGTCAAGTTGTATGTATCAGTAGGGTACAGGGATAGTTGGAATGATGGCCATGTGTGAGACTTCCTTTTAATATGCGAAGGTGGCTACAGTGAGGTACTAGTAGGATCTTCACCGTGAGGAAACCATGAGGTCGCGGAATGTCTAGACCGTAAACGCAGTAATTCTTTATGTCACCCAACTAAAGATCCCAAAAGGATACTTCTCCAGATAGTGCACTTTTCTAACCAGAAGACTTGAATCAAGGAAGGACAAAATGAGACCAATACGTTCATCCAAGTCCGAAATATGACGATTCGCATTTTTGACTCCGCAGTCTCATAGACTTCGGAAATTAAGTATTTGACCAGTAGCATCCAGTGATTGACCTTGCGCAGAACACGAAAACCTTCAAGACCACTGATCGGTTGAGCCCCTCTGGTCCAGGAAGAGATCACGAAGTGTGTATGGTTTGATAGGCTGCACTCTGAATGGGCAGTATGTAGACAATGATATACAAATCTTAACAGTTCGTGTTCAGCGGGAAAGGCTTCGAGATTTGCCCATTCCCACGCATTGCCATGGTTTGTTTATCTGATGGATCTGAGTTGTGCTTTTTCCACCCGTACTGGCGCCACATATCACAAAGTTTCAATTGGGTACAAATTTTCGTTCGCCCAACAGTACATCACATACATTCTCATCATCTCGTAAATGGCAAGAGCCCAGTTACTTTCCTCGGCGCAGCACCTATGTCATGACTTTTCCAATAAGAAGGACCTCGATACCCTGATCTCACACTTTTCAACGACTCAGCAGGCCACCGCGTTTGAACACGGCGAACCTTCATTGGCCCCTTTTTTAGGCAGGCTTTTTATTGGGCTTGACGGGATACGGAAGTATTTCGAAACCATTGGGTCGTTGCTGTCATACGAGAACATGCGGTTCTCCGAGTTCGTGGTCGATGTACAAGCGCGTAAAGTTGCGACAAAGGCTAGTGCCCGGTTCACGTGGCTAAGCACAGGCGAAAGTTGGGACGAAGTATTCGCTTACATGCTTTGCTTCGATGACGAGAATAAAGTTCTTACCTATGAAGTTTGGGCTGATTCTGGTGCTGCCTATCTAGCGAGCAAAGGTGTCCTAGACGAAACAAGGAGAGGTCGTCAGGCATAGGGTACTGCATTCCTGTCATGTCTTCTATAATTTTACATATCTAGTATATATCTATCCCCATGATTTGTTCAAGAACTGAACGGGTTACATTGACAAAAAGCTGCCCTCACTGCAAAGCTAGCCACGCTTCCGAGTGCAAGCCCGCCGACAAGTGAGAAACTTGCAACGGTGGCTGCAACATCGACATCCTCCTTCCTTCCTTTCAACTGTGGATTGTGTTCGAGTGATGGAGCAGCTATCATGCACAGACTCGACACGTATCCATTGGAAAGGCCAAACGCGAAAAGAATGAGCATGAAGAGGAAATCAGAGTTGATGATAGGAGTCGTTGCGAATTCCGATGTTGAGCGTTGGACATTGCACATCAGGAAGATAGGGATGAACAGGGTTCGCGAAAGGGATAGTTTAATTAGCCAGCCGGCAGACCAGATGAGTAGACTAGGTCTTGTACATATGTAACGGCCTATGAAGTCACCGAGATTAAATACCAGGAAATGCACTGCGTTGAAAAGAAGGGGGTGTATATCGGGGTTTGTGGATTGTACCGAGGTTGAGATTGGGGGGAATACAGCCTATTGACTATAATTAGCGTAGTCTATTAGGATGAAATTGGCACATACCAAAGTGACAATGAATACATAAGCAACAGCTATTTCAAAGCTAATGTTCGCCTTTGCGACTTGCATTATGCGATGCCATTCGGAAGAAAAGTTTTCCTGTCCAAAAGGTTCATTTTCTATGGTTCCGGTCTCCAAAATCACCTTGTGCTCCAAAGGCGCGACAAGAGCTTTGTAAGTGGCCTTGGAAGTAAGGATGTTATGTGCCAAGGCACTCATGAGGAGAAAAAAGGTTGAAAAGGCGAAAAAAACACGGGCAGAGTCTTTTTCCGCTTCTCCACTGGCAGCATTTGCTGTAATCTCTTCTGGTGAGGATTTCCAGATGAAGAGGGCGGAGCTCATGACCTGAACGGCACTAACGGCAACCGCAACGGCAGCTTGACCTGACATCATGGATTGCATGGCCTGAGGGCCAAAGAGAGAGGCAACAGCAACGACAGAGGTTTGTAGGTATGATCCAAGCGCCGACTGAGCGGCTCCGGTGAGAAGAGTGAGAGCCATAAAGACGCCGGCTGGAAGACGAACGTAGGTGCTAATGGTCAGAAGGAGGCAGAGAATTGATAACCACATGATACATTGTCGTATTTGACGAGAAGGAGAAGTCTACGTTATGAACTGTAAAATTGGCATCACCCATGAAAAGGGGACTTTTCGCGTACTCGTTTCGACACAGCTGTAGCATGTGCCAGGAAGATGAAGTTGGCCGCCGTAAGGGTCACTGATAGATAAGAACTGAATACTCCCTTGAGAGGGGAGCCGTTGAGTCGAGAAAGAAAATATGGCGTTGCTGTAATCATAACTGCGGGTGTATCGCATACAATGCATGAATCAGAAGATAGAGTAACGATACTGTTAATTCAACGCACCATTCCATGGTAAAAGGACACAACAGCCCAAGATGAAGTGTATCCACCACACCTGCGTATCAACTAATACAGCTAGTGGATCTGAAGGACCGAAAGAAAGCTCTGCCTCCATTGTTCCGTCAGCTTCAAGTTCGAAGATGTCCGGAGGACTCTCGTGGTCATCTTCAGGCGCGAGAGCATGAGGTATGGCATGGTAAAATGTCTCTGGTGATCGAGAAGCAGACATGGTGTCAAAATGAAAGCTGGGGAAGCCAACAGGCAGCTGCCCAGCACATTACATAATCCCCTTGCTTTTCAAGGGTGTTTCCAGCAACGTTTTGCCTAAAATGGAACAACGTCGGAATTGCTCTTCGACAAATACTGCCAGTCATTTCCATAGTGGGGACCCAACTGCTACACCAGGTCAAGTATGTTTGTATGCTACAGAATGGGGAGCTTGTTTTATTTCAAGAACCAACATAATGTTAAGTCCTAGAATAGCTACTCATTAGTCTATGTTCTGGGTCCTTAAGCCTATTATGGGGCTGCCCTCTTCTAGTAGGGCAAGAAGCAGACCAAAAGCTAAATCCATGTAAGCATGAAGCTTACAGCGGAACCATGAATTCATGCTCCCAACAAGAATGCAACGAGAATGAAATGAGACAAGGAGGTGAGAACAGGAGAAGGAGGGGGGCCCCTTGATCTCTTACCACGATGAGCACCACTGACAATGGTTGCCGCGCCCGAGCCTGACCCGCCGGTTCGCACTTATACACACACTACCTCTGACAGAGGCCCTGCCATAGCAGGAAGATCACTACGCGGGCCCCCCCCCACCGCAAACTACGAGCCATAAGAGCGAAGACTCCCAGGAGGCAGGCAAAAACAG
>QLOM01006093.1:0-12171 GCA_003313785.1 Termitomyces sp. MG148
TCCTCTAAAGTCTTGGTATAGATGAAGATATCATCAAGATATACACACACAACACCCTCCGCTATAAGGTCTTGGAAGATGTTGTTCATCATGGTCTGGAAGGTGGCTGGGCTATTAGTAAGGCCAAAGAACATCACCAGAGGTTCAAAGAGTCTGTGATTTGTTTGGAACACTGCCTTCCACTCATCACCTTCTTTGATGCGCACATTGTTGTAGCCCCAGCAGACATCCAACTTGGTGAAATAGCGCGCACCTCGGAGGTTGTTGACAAGCTCTGAAATGAGTGGTAAGGGGTAGCAATTCTTCACAGTCATTGCATTCAAAACTCGATAGTCTTGAACCAGACGTAGAGAACCATCCTTCTTCTTAATAAAGAAGACTGGGGAGGCCATTGGGGACTTTGAGAGATGGATGCGACCAGAATCTAAATTCTCCTGCAAGAAGGCATCAAGCTCATCCTGTTCTCGGGAAGAGAGAGGATAGACCTTGCAGCTGGAGGGCTCAGCATTGGGTGTAAGCTCAATAGCATGGTCCCACTGCTTGTGCTCTGGCAGGGAGTCAAATGACGCCTTAGAGAAAACGTAAGTCAGGAGCACACACAAATTCACCCTCACATCCATCTTCCATCTGGGCTTCACTCACTATACCTCAAACGTTCTCATAGAGGGCTCTTTATAAGGGAACACCAAGGGAGGAGGATCCAGTAGGTCGAGGTCTGCAAAGGGGAGGTGTCCAACTCAGCAAGCACGTATAGCAGCGCGCTCACAGACTGAGGCTCTATGCTCCTCTCTAATCTCCTTGGCACATGTAGAACACCGTCGGGGGCAGCAACTCATACTCACTTTACCCTTGGCCCAGTCAATTTCAGGGTTGTGGTCATGTAGCCAGAAGAATCCAAGTATCATGTCCTGCTTCCCTAGGCTGGTGACCGCAAAGACAGCACGCTCAGAATGAGTCCAGTAATGAAGGACTAAATCCACCACTAAGTGGATGGATTTAGCTTTGTTGAGTGTACCATCAATGTTATAGACTGGAATGGGACAAGAGAGAGGCCGAGTAGTGAGTTGGTGTTGTTCTACATAGTGAGTATCAAGGAAGAGTCCAGTGGCACCACTGTCCAGAAGAGCTACGATGCTCCGAGTCTGCTGAGTGTCAGTTGTTTCAATCTCCACATTTAGATGCAAAGAGTTAGAAGAAGGAGTGGAAGCAACAATGTAGCAGCGAGGGAGGCGTCATTTCCAAGCTGGTACATGTGGTTGTTGGACAGAAGGAGGAGGAGAAGAGGTCTCAGCTGAGGCTTTAACCAAGGAGGTATTTTGTACGTCGGAGGGGGTGCTTACAGTTTCAGCCAGAGAATCATTGACAGGGAGCAATATATTGGAAGATTCTACTGGTAGGCATGCAAACTGATTAGCACCAGGCGGCGGAGGTGTACAACTCATCCGTCGCTCTACTGAAAACCCTCCCCTGTAGAACCTAAGGACTCATTCAAAAGTTCTACTACAGCCTCCACAGGATCCATGGACTTATCCAAAGGTTCTGCTTCGATCTGTGCATCTGGAAAAGGGTTTCTCTGAGCATCTCTAGCAGCCAGGAGCTGGAGAAGGAGCTCTTCCTGCTCTAAGGCTGAGAGATAGCGTACCTCCAACCCCTGAGGGCAATATCGAGCAAAGTGACCAGGCTTTCTACAGCGACAACAGAGGAGAGAAAGAGAGGAGCATTGGTGAGAAGCATTGATGTCTATGAGGACTCCTAAAGAGAGAGGACGTGCGGCAAGTACCTGAGCTAGGGCTGGAGTGCAAAATGGGAAAGAGGATTGGATGGGAGGACAAGCAGATAAAGGTACATGTGAGGCAGAATGAGAGGTAATTCCTCGGTGGAGCTCATGCCTTAACTCCATGAGCTGCCACTGGTCACGTGCTACCTGATACCAAGACTCAATACGCATGTCATTAGGTTGTCCTTTGGCCATGCTGTCAATCCAATCCATGAAAGAGGGGAGGAGGCCATCTCAGAAGATGAGACAGAGCTGAAGACTGTCTGGATAGCCGGCCTGTTCAATAAGAGCTCAGAAGGAGTCAATGTACTCATCTAAGGTCCGCTTTCCCTGTCCGTATCGATGAGGGTCTCAGAGAGTAAGGGCTGCCACCTTAGCAGGGTCCAAGGGAAAGAACTCAGTCCAAAACTCCTTCTCAAACTAATCCCAGCTTCCAAAGCTCTCTACTCCTCCAGGACATCAAAAAACTCGTAGCGCATATGTTGAAGCTCGTCCAGACTTCATGTAGGAAAGAACCCAGGCAATTTTGAGAGTGTCAGAAGGAAAGGCTTCACCACTGAGCTGAAGATAGGTGATACATGACTGTCGAAATCGCTCGCCTGGCTTAGTCACCATTGAATGCATCTGGAAATGCTGGATGAGGAATATTGGCATGAACAGGGAGGAAGGCCCCAGAGCGATGGACTGGAGGAGTGTCAGCCCTAACTGGAGGTGCCTGGGGAGGGGTAGGAGGAAGAGGGAGGCGCTCTAAGAGGGCCTGAAGGAAATGAGAGATAGTGTCTGTGGTCTGATGTAATCCAGCAAGTTCAGTGGTGTAAAGGGTGAGGAAAGCTTGAGTGGTCCGCACTTGAGTCTCAAGAGCAAGCAAGTGACCCCAGGCATCATCCTGAGGGGCAGAAGCGTCCAAGGGAGCACCTGAGGGGGCTAGTTGAGTCATAGAAGCAACAGAGAAGCAGAGGTAATCCAGTGGGAAGGTGACCTAAGAGGGCAAGAAAGGGCTCAAGCGGGGGCTCCCAGACCAAAATGTAGAGACTTGTTCTGCTATAAGGGCGACCTCTGAAGGCTATGGCTCAGTCACACAGCTGGCAGAGGGAAATCCAAAGTATATATAGGTAATACAACCATAACTACTCACTTGGCAGAGGAAAATCAAAAGGGAACAAGTCTAGGGATTCCCTATGCCAGGAGTGACGCTTCCAAGGCTCCAGAAGCGTGGGAAGTAGCTATATAGCATGACAAAAGCCACAATAAAATTTATAATCTAAAAAAAAAAAAATTTCCGAAAATAATCAAAAACTCGGAAATTGCCATTGCCAGAGGTCATGCACATGTCTCATGTAACTTGCTTAGTAATTTGGAGGCTAGCCTTGAGATGACTAAGCCTCTGGATGCTTACTAAGCCTCTGGAAGCGTTGGCTACACTTGTTTGAATGATAACTAAAGAACCAGAGCACCTCAAGGGCTGAGAATAGTACTAATAAATAGTGTTGAAAGAATAGAAGCAGTAAAGTAAAAGAGTGACAGTAGAAATAAGGAAATAAATAGAGGAAGAATGAAGGAATAAAGAGTGAAAGAAGGGAGAAATGAGGAGTCCCCTGACAATGCCCCCCTTATTGCAAGAGATGCTGCTCTTGATTTCTTTCTAAAATTGTGGTTAGTAACATTATTTCAAAAAAAAGGCCTCACTGCTGAGTAGCGTTTGCAAATAAAGTCTTGTGTCAAATCCAACAACATATCCAAGATAGTTTGAGCAGTATCCCATCAAGCAAAGGAGAAAGGGTAGGCAATGCACAGCCAATGAACGAGCCTGGCAAGAATGCTTCAATACCCATACTTGTGGGACATTTGCATTGACATCATCAACTTCTCTGGGTTCATTGGTGCACTGCTAAATATTGGACTGGTATATTTTGAGTCATGATGAGTGAAAACATTTCAGTTCTTACCTTTCTAGACCATAAATTGCCGCAATCAGGCAATATACCTCTGCAGCAGAATCTTCTGACATCTCAAATTGCTTGATATTAGCATATTCAAGCAAGGCCATGTTAGAAAAATAAGACAAAGTCTGGGTGAGAACTGAGGCATGGATACAACAGCAAACAGACCCAGCAATTTTTAGCATTACATTGCCATCTCAGAATATGATGACAGGTGTGTTCAGTTGAGGCTGTTCTTGGTGGGCTTATTGTCAAAAGCAGCAAAATGCAAGCGGTGGATCTAGGAGCAAAGATGGAAAGCAACTCAAGCAGAGACAAGGGGATAAGACTGTGGAATAATGTGGGGTTGAAGAGAGTGTGAGCTTTGCAAGATTCCAACAGTTCATTCATGTACATAGTTTCAGCTAGGTGGTAGAACTAGAAGGTGATGATGGAGAATACTGTTTGAGAACCTGGTGATAGTGGGGGCAGGGAAGCAGGATAAGGTTTTACATACTTGGTTTTAATAGCATTACAACACGTGATCAAATGTGAGACGCCAGTCAATTGGCAAAATTTGTTTGGACGCCAAAACCCACTACTAAAGTAGTGGGAATATTCAAATAAATTTTGAAATAAAGTCGATTATTCTTACTGTATTTTTACAAAGGAACATTTTTTGGGTACAAAATTTAGTAAAAATAAACCAATTGTTTTAAGATGTAGGGCAGTTGTTTGACTATATAGGTCATAATAAACAAGATCATGCAGGTTCATGTGAGTGGATAGGGATGCTGATAAAGCACATTACATGGGCTCAGTTTTTGAAGATGGGTGGGCATGGAGCAGTGTTACTATGTTACTATAATGATATCTACCTATGCTACGAGACATAGCTTTGGTCGGATCTGTAATGATTTGCCACGGTATACCTAGATAAAATGGGCAAGTAGAGGGCAGCGTTCATATATAGGAACGCTGATAAAGCATGACACGTGGGCTCAATTTTTGAAGACAAGTGTGGAGTGGTATCACGTGGGTTCACTTTTTGAAGACAAGCAGGCGTGGTGTGGGATCATGTGGGCTCAATTTTTGAAGACAGTACAAAGTGGAATCACGTGGGTTCACTTTTTGAAGACAGGTGTGGAGCAGCATTTGTATATAGGGACGCTGATAAAGCACATCACGTGGGCTCAGTTTTTGAAGACAGGTGTGGGGGCAGTGCTTGTATATAGGGATGCTGATAAAGCATGACATGTGGGCTCAATTTTTGAAAACAGGTGTGAAGTGGTATCATGTGGGTTCACTTTTTGAAGACAAGCAGGTGTGGTGTGGGATCACATGGGCTCAATTTTTGAAGACAGTACAAAGTGGGATCATGTGGGTTCACTTTTTGAAGGCAGGTGCGGTGTGGTATCACATGGGCTCAATTTTTGAAGACAGTACAAAGTGGGATCACGTGGGCTCAGTTTTTGAAGTGGTATCACGTGGGTCATTTTTTGAAGACAGTATCTGCTTATTAATCCTATAACCGGTATTACCAGTCATGTGGGCGCATTTTTTGAAGACATAGCCAAGTCGTATAAACCTCGATCTATTCTAGATCTCGGAATCAAAAGATGACCCGACTCCAGGATGAAGACAATATTTAATATACATACAGCTGAGACACATAGTGGCAGAGTGAGACAGAAAAATATATAGGAAGTTGTCATAAGGCCAACTGGCCGAGACTTTTGGAATTCAAAGGAACATAAGAAAACAATGACGTAAAATTAACACGTACAGTTAGAGTGATGTCGTAGTTAGGCATCAATTTCCTCGACACTCCCACTTGAAGCTAACGTAGGCATTACAACTCCCAATTTTGAGCGACATTTTTCTAAGGCCAACTGGCCGAGACTTTTGGAATTCGAAGGAACATAAGAAAATGATGACGTAAAATTAACACGTACAGTTAGAGTGATGACGTAGTTAGGCGTCAAATTCCTCGACACAGTCAGGTGCAACCAGACTCCACCATTTGATGTCCTGGCGAGCTGACTTGGTGATGTGGTGCATGGCAAACGGGCTGGAGGGAAATGAAGTAGCAAAGTTGTACAACCCAAAGTGTTCCGAGTCATTGAAACCCAGTCACTGATAGTATTTTTTTTACACCTTTGAAAATAGTAAACCATATGTACATGTTATCACTCAGCTAATTTGGGCCCTGATGGCTAGCAATGGTAATAAATAAGACTTTTGATAAATTATAGCTTAAGAGCTATCTTTTCCATCTCTTGAGATCTAAGTAGCTGTTGATTGGGGGCTGACTTCAACATTTCCCAAAGGACCTTGTGCATACAGTTCAACGATTGAACCTTGCTGTCCCACAACCGAGCATGGTCCCCGTATGAGAAAAATTGTCACAGTCGGGTATACCAGCTAAGGATTTATTAGTCCTGACCTACAATCAAAAGACCACCACATACGGAAACAATGAAGAGGATGTTCAAAAAGACCTCATAAGTAACTTCCGCCGAATACTGCGAATCATTGATAAATAAAAGAAGACATTGGGCAAACTGTCATATGAGTAGACAACTACAACCATGTTGCCCAATGACATGACACACCTGCAGAACACAATAGACCGCTCCAGAGTCAGCAAGGATGAATAAGATGATCGTTGCCCGAGAGGCTGGTCGATACTTGATCTTATGGGAGTATGTCAAGTGTTTCCTGCAGCATTTAACACATTTGTCTGAGACGAAATAGTGATTAGCTCAGTGCTCACCAGAGAGTCCATCCAATAAAGGATGTAGCAACAAGTGTAGTTGCAAACGCCATCCAAGTGTAAATATATCGCAAGACCTTCTGCATCTGATCTAAAGGCTGTGAAATATTGGCCGGATTTGCAACGGTGACGAGAAATGTGATTGTGGTTCCTATGCAGTGGTTAAGGAAAGCAAGAAACTCCACTAATGTACAAAAAATACCGAAGGAGATCAGATACAACGTAATGGAAAAATACAATGTCCATGGACGTCTCCCAAAGATGGCCCAGGCACGCCATATAATAAAGGCGTCGTTGAGAATCGGCTATGTGGATAATAAATTGATAAATTTCACTTCGGAAGACAAGAGGACTAATATCAGATACTCACGGGAAGTGAACCAAGCCATAGGTCTACAATAAAAAGTGGAATTCCTTGCTCCTGATAAGCATGAATTCTTTGCCCAAGAGGTATATTCTTCATCTCAAAGAACCTCAAAAAGGCGAGTCTTATCATCAACTGGCATGAGAAGAACCCAAGCATTGACAACAGACCAATAGTGGATATGATCACCATTATGCCCAAGTAGGCGGTTTTATCTCCCTGTCTAGTATAAGGATGAATGGAACATTCTGAAATACTGCTTGATTTTTGAAACAAACCTGATGTATTTTACATGAGAGTAAATCACCATCATGAAAATCGGCGTAAAGATGCCTGAAGTACAAGGATATGTCAAGTAGTATGGCCAAACACTTACATGACGCACCAACGCATAGTGCTTGAACAGCAGAATCTTCGATCACCCACTCATTGATACCAAGACCTAGAGCTTTTATAGCTTCCCGCTCTTCAGGTGTCATTGCTAGGTGCAAAGCAGATATGTGCTGCTTCAGACGTAAGGTGGAGTGAAGGAGACGAAAGTTGTTATAGCTGACGCCTGAGTGACGAATTAACCTATTAGGGTATTATACAGATCCTTGGTTATTACATGCCTTTGCAGGGGGAAGATGGGCTGGGCACCAAACGTTAGAATCAATAGCAAGCGCATGGAACAGGTTTTGGCCGAGTATGAATGAACTAAATGTTGGTGATTGACATATGGCTGATTAAGGGCAATTGGGTGCCCAAACGGCAGAACACTTGATGCAAAAGTGTCGGGGAAATTGATGTCTAACCTCGCATGATGAACATATCAATATCTCACAATTAATACCTATGTTTTTCTTCTATGTTAAGACACATAAAACGTTATTTATGACATCGTAGGTATCAAACTGTCGTATGTCTCGTAAAACATGGGGATACTTAGACATTCCATACCATGAAGTTTTATCTTCGAACTTTAGGTGCGTTTAGTTACTTCATGTTACATACCAAAATACTTGGGAAGTGACAAGCGCATCAATGCACTTGGGGAAGCGGCCAATGCCGTTTCGGCATGTACTACTTCATGACCTCCCTCGACACGTCAACTGTCTAATTTGGCGGGTTTTTGGTTACTCTGGGTGAGCTTCGCGGCCCAGAGCAATAACGCAGATTAGAGAACATAGCATACAAATCGTCTCAGAAAACCTAGCTCGTTATAATGTAAGTCAAAAGCCTTTCTAGCCTCTGGTACTTCTCAAATCATATGAATTCCTAGATCAAAGAAGACACCAGAATCCAACATCTTTTTACAATAACTGGGACCTAAGCGACTTTATCTCCAGATCTACACCCCGTTTTAAGTTCCTCCATCTCTTCCGGAATCTGGCCAGAAATGAAGCACTACATCATAATTTTGGTTGCCGATGTCCTCGGTCTCATGCGCCCTTTCCTTGAGATCGAGCCTCGAGGCGACCTTGAAAGACAGATAGCCTTTCACTCGGAGGATATGCTGGCAGTGTACGATTCGCAAGACTACTCTCTCCTGCAGTTGATCAAGAAGCAAGGTCTTAGACCGCTACTGCAGCCTGTGTCACGAGAACATGCGGATGATTTGACAAATCATCGAAGGACCGTGTGCGGTCAAGCTTTCGACGTCTTCTTGGGTCGCAAGAGACAGTCCATCTCACAATGGATTGTTGATTGAAATGACTTCGACAAGAATGATGATGTTGCCTAATACTAGGTAAATCAGTCACTCAATTACTCCGTCTCGATAGATAACGTGCAAAATAAATGTTCGAGTGGACTATCGAGAATGGCATTTTAATCTATCACACTGCCGAGAACTCCTACGTCTATTTTCACGATAAATCATGGACGGTATGTGACACACTTCGTTCCATTCATAGTATGTACGTCTTCTGTGAGGAAGAAACAAGTTAAGTACGGACTATCTCGGCGAATTCGTACATTGATTGACAAAGGACTCGGAGTCGCGATCTGATATACACTGGCAGATATTGATAAGGACAGCATATACCATCGACAGATTGACGAACGAAAGAGGCTCAGAAGTAAATATGTACCTCTCTACCCCTCTTCCACCTCCATATGTACAAGCGCGAGACGTTCGGGCCGTTGTATGACGATTCTATTTTTCGCTTGTGCCTTGGGACGCTATCAGGATTTCGACTACAAGTTACCATTTCCCACAGTACAGCTGATATCGATGACCCTCTCTTCTAGCTTTGGGCCCGACTTCTGTGAGAACATGAGCAGATAGGGTTCACCTTTCCTCGTGAGGCACAAACGAACAAACGCAAAGTGAGTATTTTGCTTTTGTTTGACTTTGATGGTCCCTCTTGCACCCGATTTCACCAAGACAACAAATACATATACTTGGTGTTTTAGTGTTATGTACTGCATACTGCATATACTTACGACGTGCGATCATCGTGAATATATGACATCTGCCAATGGACAACCGGGCTCACCCGAGTCACAATCGATATCAATACATATCCATTTCCCCATTCCCTCAGAGCGCGCGCTCACCAATTTGAGTCGTCTGCGGTGCGCAGTCCGTCCTTTGAGTTTATCTTAATCAGCCGAGCCCCCGCCGCAGACTGAAAATAACAACTCCTTCATTGAATCTGCTGTATACGTGAGCCCGGCGGCCTCGCGATTCCCAGCCCTAGTTTTCTCCTTTAAAATCATTTGTCCCTTCCATTCCCATTTCTCTCAAATCGCTAACTGACGTGAACGATGTTCGGCGCTATGGCCCTTGCATTAATCCAAAACCGCCACCGCAGACCTGAGAACAACGTGAGCACACGCGGAGACGGACTTCGATGCCCCATCTGTTGTAAAAACTGTCATATACACAATATCAATTAATCCTCGAGTGTATAATATGTAGGTAACCTCAATGCGTTCAAGTATGTACGACCCGGCAGGGACAAACAAGAAAGCGTTGGCTAGATGGCTATGGTACATGTCCGACTGATTATTTAAGGATGTATGTCTATGTAAGAGACGACCGACGATAATACCAGAGTGTTCATCATACCGTTACGGAAATGGTGGAGCGGCGACAAGCACAGGAAAAGCGCAGGTCCAAGAAACCTATATGAAATGAGTATACGTATGATGATAACGTCCAAAACAGCAGAGAAGGTTTTCAAATCAAGGCGAAATAAATAATAAATTTTTCATCTATTTGATAAAGTTCAACTTCCATCGCAGTGCTGTCGCAGCATTGCGATGAAACGATATATTCGTGTTTTAGTTTAGACAGTAACAAAATAAACTAAGTTCGAGAATACAAGATGTTAGCATAAGTTTGATAATATCATAAGTGATGCGCACCTAAGTTCGAGAATACAAGATGTCTCGAACTCGGGGCACATAGTGATATTTATACATATGTGTATGTTTTGTATTTGTAATAGTGAGGTCAAATGTGACCTCATTATGAGAGAAGAATATTATAATTCGTGAACGTACCAGTTCGTAATATATGATGTCATTCGAGGCTCATCCGGCGTTAACTTCAACACTCCCACTCGCTGGTAGCTGAGAATGCAAGCCTAATTTGTCTCGAAATTTCGTAAATGTTTCGCGAGGTAATGCTTTGGTGAAAATATCCGCGATCATATCCTTGGTAGATACATATTTTAGTTTGATGTTTTGTCGGAATATTTGATCTCGAATAAAATGATACCGTATGTCGATATGTTTAGCGCGTGAGTGCGATACTGGGTTATTTGATAAAGCGATGCTTCCGGCACTATCAGAATGAATGATTGTTGCATTAGTTTGTGGGAAATCGAGTTCGTTAAGTAGAGTCCTGAGCCATATAGCCTCACGTGTAGCGTTTGAAGAGGCTATATATTCAGCTTCGACTGTCGATGTGGCCACTACAGATTGTTTCTTCGAAGACCACGATACGGTACTTCCATTGACGTCATAACACCATCCGCTGATTGATTTCCTGTCATGTTGATCGTGTGCCCAATTAGCGTCGCTCCATCCGAATAATTTGATTCTGTTTTTGGCGGTATTTCCTAGCTTTAAGGCCAAATCTTTTGTTCCTTTTAAATATCGAAGGATTCTCTTGCAAGCAGCAAGGTGGGGAACTCCAGGGTTATTTGTGAATTGTGACACCAGGCTGACTGCAAACTGTATATCTGGTTGAGTTTGCGTAGCATAGAGCAAAGAGCCGACTAGTGCCAGGTAATTGATTCCCTTGGAATATTGCTGATAGGATTCGAGTTCTTCATTGTTATTCGGGGATTGCGCAAGAGATAAGTTATGATTCGTAGCAACGGGAGTTGCGACTGGGACGCATTCGGTCATCCCAAAACGCTTTAGAACTGTGTCGATGTAGGAGGCTTGGTTTAGATAAATTGTGTTATCTTTGCGATCTCGTGTTACTTGTATGCCGAGAACATAATGGATTTCTCCAAGATCGGTAATCTCAAAATTGTCGTTGAGTTCATTTTTGAATGATGTAATTTTGAGAATATCTTTTCTGGCTATGATCATGTCGTCAACGTATACAAGGATAATAATGGTGATTTTTCCTTTATTTTGTAGGATGTACAAGCAATCGTCGGACATAGCTTGTCTAAGTCCGAATTTTGTTAGAACTTCATGTAATCGCTGCTTCCATACACGTCCTGCCTGCTTTAGGCTGTAGATTGCCTTTCAAAGTCGCCAATATTTCTTCTTTCCTATTCCTAGAGGTGCTTTCATATATATTTCTTCGTCCAATTTTCCTTCAAGATATGCGCCTATTACGTCAACTTGATGGATCTCAAGATTTAAAGTGGCAGCGAGTGATAAGAAAATTCGTAACGTCGTGAATTTTGCAACAGATGAAAATGTTTCTTCATAATCTATACCACGAATTTGTGAAAACCCTTGAGCGACGATCCTTGCTTTAAATTTTTGGTGATTTCCGAATTCGTCGAGCTTCTCCTTTAATACCACTTTACTTCCAATTGCCCTCTTTCCCACAGGTAGTTTGTCAATTTCTTCAAATACCCTTTTATTAATTAGTTGGGTATACTCGCCTTCGATTGCCCTTTTCCACTGATCTGCTTGAGGGGAATTCATAGCTTCCACGTAGGATGGTCCAGATACCGCCACACAAGTGAGGTGTTTAGTATGTTCATCCTCAGCCTCATCTTGTTGATATCTTTTAGGTAGGCGGTGTTGTCGTGTAGTAGAAGCCCTCTTGGGCAGATTGTCCCATTTTGTGGTTTTTTGAGGGGCAGCGGGCGTTTCGGACGAGGCAGAAGGTTGATCAGGAGTAACAGGTCGTGTTGGATATGTTAAATCGTCA
>QLOM01006095.1:0-13459 GCA_003313785.1 Termitomyces sp. MG148
GCTTCTTGGAGAGAGCCAGTACAGTGAAAATGAACTTGATGTGGGATGACACGCTCATCAATTCCCCCATGATACCAGAGCCCCCAGGGGCAAATCCAAACCTCATCTTGACCCCAACACAGCTCCCCCAGGGGAGAGGCTCTAGGGCATCAGCCTCCCAGTCTTTGCAGACCACTACATGCTTTGTGAATGTCTCCTCTGCAAACTCTCACACTACTCCAGGGAGAGCCCCTATCAACATCAGCATCCACCGTGATATCAGGTTTGACAATAACATCACTACTAACACATTGAGCCTCCAAAGGACCTCCACTCCCAACGGAGGCTGGCTTAAAGTTCATCTTGACTCAAGCCCTCTGGAGAACATAGCAGCCTCACAAGTAGAGGACTGGGGAAAAGTAACGACTGCAAAACTCTGGGTGTGTCTTTTCTGAGGAAAGTACAAACAAAACGGCCTTGCTATGGTCGACAAGACCAGAGTCTGATTAAGGACCTGGTCTACATCAAGAATGAAATCACCTTAGGAGTTTCCTTACCTCTACAAGAATCAGTGCGGGCTCTGACTGTTTTCTGGTGCCCTACAATATGCTAGTCTCTGGCCTCTCCTTGGATCAGATGAATTATCTAATTAGCCTTGAAGTTGTATCTACCAAAGACATCACAGTTTTCTTCAAATCATTTGCTGATAGCTGGCCCACCTTTGTACTCACGATTCAGGGTCTTACCTTCAACGACTCAGTAGAAGTGCACAAGTTAGTCACAGACTTAGTCATAGCTCACTTCAAGGAGTCCAAAGCTGTGATGAAACACATTGTCAACAGCATGCCTCTGCTCAAAGACAGAGTTGCACAAGACATTTTTAATAGTATATTTGTCAGGGGACAAGTCCTTGGACTGTCCACTCTAGCCTTGTTTAGTCTGTGTTGATGTTGGCACCCCTATTTAGCCACCATCCGGACCGCTCCAGCCCTATCCAGCTCCCTTCCTGTCTTGGCATCATCATCTGACAGATCAGCTGGTCTTTGGACCCACTCTACTTGCCAGCAGGCCTTCATGCCATTGGCTGGCTTACTCATGCTGATTATTGCTTACTCAGTAGTGCTTAGTACATATCGGCCCTATTAGTCAATACGTCATAGTCATAGTGTGTCCGATGTAGTATATAAGTAGATCCCCAGTCCTAGCAATAGCATTGCTTCTGGGTCTACACATCAGCATAACTGTAAGCTCCTCAGTGACGACCTCGCTCTCTGCCTTTGCCCTCTGGCTCCGTCCCTTGTCGGCGGCCTGTCCTCTTGCCTGCCAGCTGCTTGTCACTGTGCTCGCTTGACGCTCGCTCCCCTTGGTGGTGGGCTTGAGCGGTCATTGCGTCTGCTTGGCATTCCACGATGGAGCGTCCCCTTACAATATTGGTAAAGTTCCTGGACATCAAAAGAAGCAACGCTAATGGCGGGAATATTCGAGGGTGGAACGTTTACATTGCACACTCATACCTGTCCAATAACAACCACATAAAACTTATCCAACTCATGAGGAACTGCACCTTCCCCTTGGCTACCTCGGGTTTTGGCCTCCCACTGAAAGGCAAAAATAAGCTCTTTTGTATTAATTGCAAGTCCATTGACCATGACATGCCAAACTGCCCCTTCCTTGGGCTACCAGGATGGCTAAGGTACAAGCCCACAAATAATCAACCCAGTCAGTACCCCTCATAACACGTATGGTGATGGAAATTACAGGAACCAAAGACCCAACACATACAGTTGGGGAGGGGAAGGGGCAGAGGAAGAGGACAAGAATCTGGTTATGACTCATGCCGAGGTTACCGTGGTCAATGGAACTAGGTAGTACCATGACAACTGGTGTCTAGACTGTGATTACATTGTACTCCTAATTTAAGTCATGTGTTTCATAATTATCGAGGTTAAAAATAAGTAGTAATGTGCGATTCCAAGCCCAGCAAGTGGGTTATTGCAAGCTTGGAAGTATCTCAAAAAGGAGAGGAGGACTGAAATATATTGGCCACAAGTGGTATATGTAAGTCCAGCACTCCAGTTGAAAGACAAAAAACAGCAGTCTATAAAAATTAAAGGAAGGTGCCATGCAGCAGTCCTGCTTAAGCTGTGATCCCCAAATATCTGACCCCACTAAGCCTTTTTCTCAAAGCAATGTCCCCCCTGAATACTTGGGAAATGTATTCACCCCAAGCTAGCATGGTTGGCTACTTAGTAAGTCTCATCAACCGCAACACAAATATCTACAACTACACAACAGGATTTATTAACTGGTTTTGGTTTTAACTCCCCTGCTACAAGTGAGTTTAGTGAGTCACTCACCACTCAGACTCAGCATGCTCAAAGTAGGGGAGAAGGTGGTGGTTCAAACAAAGGAAGCAATCTAGGAGGAGATGATAAAAATGCTAGGGCCCAGGAAGTAATAAACAACATGCCCACCCCATAGCTCACCAACAAGAACTCCACACATGGGTTGAGATCTTGAGATGGAGAAAGTGATAGGCTAGGCTTACAAGCAGAAGTCAGGCCAGACCTCCAATCAAGCAACAATACTCTGGACATGAATGAAATTCTAGACTATGAGGGCTCCCATACTGAGCGATAAAAAAGGCCGACTAGCCTACTTAATGTCCAGCAGAATAGGGCTAGTAACCCGCAGGATATGTCAAATAAGACTACTAAGGCAGTCCTTTGAGTAGCGTCTCTAAATATTAGGGGCTACCAAAATTCAGGAGCGGCATGCTCCAAAACAAAATGAAATCATATTAACCAAGTTATAAGGGATAAAAAGATAGGAATACTTCTTGTGCAAGAATCCCACCTGTTGGATGAGCAAAAAGAAGATGTAGAAAGACTTTTCAGCAGAAGAATGAGAATATTCCATTCACCTGACCTAGAGAACTCCACTGGGAAGAGCGGCATAGCTATCATTTTAAATAAAGACCTTGTAAACATAAAGGAAGCAGATATGACCATAATTGTCGCAGGTAGAGCCATTCTTATAAGAATAAAATGGCACAAAAAGGAAGAAATTAACATCCTAAATGTGTATGCACCCAATGTCACAGAATCAGACAGGTCAGAAAATAAAGAATTCTGGAATAAAATTTGCATGTACTTTGCTTGACACCTAAGGGCAAAGATAGACATAATGGCAGGGAACTGCAACTTGGTGGAAGACAAACAAGACCACCCCCCAAAGAGAGGCAATCCAAATGAAGTGATTGAAGCCCTAGATGCGCTGAAAAGATCACTAAGACTAAAAGACACGTGGAGAGATACTTTTCCGATCAAAAGAGCATTTACATATAGACAGAATGCCACTAAGTCCATGTCCAGAATAGATTGTTTTTATATTGTTGACTATATTGCAATAACAGCATGCAACTGGAACACTAGCCTGTCTAGCATCCCTGGAACTGACCACCTAATGTTGTTGGTACAAGTTGCACATGCAGACTTTCCATCGGTAGGAAAAGGAAGGTGGACATTGAAAAAGCATATCATACATGACTGAACCTTTTGAATGGAAGCCATCAGTTGATGAGCAAAGACTATAGCAGAGATAAAAGCATCCTCAATGAACAAAACCCAAGACAACAACCCACAAACACTTTACAAAGCATGGAAACACAAAATACTTATCCTAGCAAGGACATGAGAGAAACTGCTGGTATCCAAATACATAAGTGAAAAAAAAGCGCTAGTAGATGTGCTTAACAATGTACTAGACGAAGAGAGTCTCAAGGAAGGAGACAGAGCAGAAGAAGCCCATTGAACCTTGGGTGCTCTGGATACCTTAGAAAAGAAGTATCATATGGAGGGAAGAGACAAAATAAAAGTAAGAAACAGACTTGATGAGGTCCAGCAAACAAACAAGCCCAAGAGATATAATATACTCACTGAAAAAAAAAGGCCAGACTCCTCACAGCATGCAGTATGAAACCAACTCCAAAAAAATGGTGGAGCTGGCTAAGAATTATCATGATAGATTACAATCGGAATGCAGAGACACACCAGTGGGCCTAAGAGAGGAAAAATTGCCAAAGCAATGAACGTGATCCATGTATGCACTACGGGAGCCCAAGAAAGAGATTTAGAAAAGCTGTTAGACAAGGAAGGAATCAGAAAAGTGTTAAAAACCTCAAAAAACACCTCAGCCCCAGGCCTGGATGGGATCACATATGAGTTTTGGAAATCACTTAATGGTCAGTTTATTAGCAATTCAAAACAACCGTGGAATGGAGGCTCACAGAAGGCAATGTGGATATACTGGAAATGCTTGAGCTGGTCTTCAACGACATACAAACACATGGAATAGTGGAGAACTCCTCCTTCACAGAGAGCTGGATGTGCCTTCTATATAAGAAAAACAAGAGGACCAATATAGCTAACTACCGTCCAATCACATGTTTCAATACTGATTACAAATTACTAACAAAAGCACTTGCAACCTGCTTCTTGAAAGTAATTACAAACCTAATTTATCTCAGCCAAGCAGGCTTTATCCTGGGAAGAAGCATCACTGAACAAACTAAGTTAATCAGAATGATAACGCACTATGCTGAAGCAAAAGAGGAAAATGGACTGATAGTGGCCCTAGACCAAGAAAAATCTTATGACAAAATTGACCACAGCTACTAATGGAGAATGCTAGAAAAGTTTGGTATCCCCCAATCTTTCATCAATACAATAAAGTCCCTGTACAAAAGCGCCGTAACCAGGGTCATGATCAATGGAGAACTAAGCTCACCATGGAGAATAATAAGGGGAGTAAGACAGGGAGACCCGCTATCATGTCTGCTTTTTGATCTAGCCATTGAGCCTCTGGCAGCGATGCTTAGAGAATCCAACATAAAAGGCTTCCATATCCCAGGTCTTCAAGAGAAGCTAATAGAAAACCTCTTTGCAGATGATACAACTATATTCCTGTGTGAAGGTGATAGCATCAATGTCCTGAACAGAATACTAGACAACTGGTGCATAGCATCGAAGGCTAAATTCAATATAGCAAAAACAGAATTCCTACCCATAGGCTCGAAGGCCTTCAGACTCAAATTCATCCAAGAATGGAGGATGAAGCCAGCAGACAACAGAATACCTGACAACATACACATTGTCAAAGAAGAAACCTCAATTAGAATCCTGGGTGCATGGTTTAGAAATGAAACTGACATAGGTGCCCCATGGACCAACACTATAGAAAAGATCAACAAATGTCTTGCAAACTAGGAGGGAGGTCTTTAGTAGATATATGTACAAGGAACAAAGCCATTGGAGTAATATGGCTTAAGTTGTACCTGAGGATGGGTAATGACAGACCCATCTGGGCTTTTGTGGCAGATGCAGTAATGGCAGCAAACGTGCCAAAAACTGAGGACAACGTGGACAACAGAACCAAAGTCTCACCCCTAATACAGATGTGGAAAACAAGGCTATACTCCAAGAAAGAAATATGTCCCAACATTATTGCTTTATTCAAAACAGCTAAAGAGTACAATGTCTACTCAGAAGGAGTGGCTTTTAGTAGGGAAGTAATGAGAGCCCTCCCCATATGATATTACTTTGCTGCAGAAAAGGGTCTGAGACAACTAATCAGAGGTAAAGTGACAGAGTGCTTGAAAAAGAAACACGCTGCAATCATGGTAGGAGAAATGGAGCTCCTTGCAAATAGAATTAAGACACAAGCTCACCAAGACACCAACAAATGTGAATGTGTGGATTATACGGTGATAGAAAACAAAGTGGGGTGCACACACCTGCACTTATGCATTATGAGAGCCAGACAAATGCTTAGAACCATCCTAAGCAAGTGGAACCCCATGGAGGTCCAACTCTACAATGGCCGCAAATAAGGTGGTGCAGACCTGGAGCAGACTGAGAGGGACAAACTGACTTTTTTCAACCCCCAAGCGAGAATAGGATCAGAAGTAGCTGACATTTCTAGAATGTTCACCTTGGGTCCAAGATACAATAATGTGTTCATACCAGTGAAAGGGGACACAGTACATTCCCACCAGGTTGTAATGGTGGCGGGCTCAAAAGTTAGAAACAAGGATCTGATGTTTTCAAACACCTTATGCACAGGGGTGTCTTTCAAAAATGAAGAAGACTTGAACATAGGCACAAAATGGACTAGCCCAAAGAAGGACTCTAATAGTGACTCCATCCTACTGGCCATCATCCTGGCTTTGTTGAGAGGAGGACTAAAAACAGAAACAACAATAAACATGAGGTCAAAGGAGACAGCAAAACAGTTGACAAAGGATCTCACATTGTGCAAGGACAGGGGCTTCATAAGGTCAAAGAACGCTGGTGAAATGTTGTTAAGGAATAGTAAAAGCCTTACTATCACACAAGAGAACCAGATTGACATATGATTTTAGTACTACGTAGTGTCACAGTAAAATTGGCTGCCTTAGGTAAGGCAGCCATACAGGATTATACATGAGTAATTAATTAATTAGTTAATTAATAATTATTATTTAATATAATAATTATTACTACTTTTGAGGAGGCCATAGAGCAAGGCTCTATGGCTATGAATCTGTTACATGCCCCCCTTTTAGACTGCTATGCAGTCTACATGGTGGGGGTGCAGTGGTGGATGTGTAAGTAAATAAAATAAATTGAAATAATAAACCAAATGTTTATAGTCTACAAATGTAGAGGCAAATAAAGCCTCCACAGCTCAGAATCCATCTGTCAAAAGAATACAAAAGTTGACGTTAACTGACAGTACCAGTTGAAAAACAATGAGCCGCCTATGAAATTTATGCAGATGACAGGCATGCCAACTTGCTGGCCAAATTAATCCTCATATCCGTGTTGACGTTAACCAACAATGATGAGGCAACGGGGGCAGACAACGTTGATGCAATGGGAGCCTGTTTTGTGGCCAATGGGACCACAAGCAACGGTGGATACAGGCCGTGTCACAACTGACGGTGCCATAGATCTTGGCAGTTAGGATTCATCTCAACCAGATAGTAAAGCCCATCAACATAGTTATGGCCTTGCATAGTTTCACACACAAGTAGCACATGAAGACAAATCATATTATCTATGGTGGGGTTGCACCAGCCATTCCACTGAGGAATAGCTGGAGGCTCTCCATACTGGTTAAGTTGACAATGATGTTCATTGTCAACATTGCGGTAGAGGTCGACAGAGGCGTTTGCCTCAAAAAAGTGGGTTTTGAGGAAGACCACGCCAAACATGTAGGCATGGTCCACTCATTCTGGTGGAATGCAGTTCACCAGGAGCGTACGCAGGACATCTGCATCTGTCAGGTTCACTGCAACTGCGTCATCAAACTTTGGAAGAGTGAGCTAGACATCTGTCCAGCTCATGGCTTTGAATGGGGACTGAGAGTTGGCGGTGTCGTAGAACGTCATGGTTTCCCTATAGAGCCTTGAACGTGCAATAATCAAGGCTAATAGCCTTGCAAAGCGTCTGTGGGCACATTCCTGCAGAGAGGAAGCTCAGGTGAGGGCATGTCCTATAATAGTCCTCCAATGAATGCAGTAGGCAAAGTCTATCACAATACCAATTACCGAGTTCTGCATACCTGAGCAACAAAAGTATAAGATGTTTTGCGCCAGCTTAAACAAGTCAAAGGTAAAGCGGTGATGACGCCCAAAAGTTGCTAAGCACTGTCCTGGTAGATAGTAAACTTAGCGCTTCACGAATAAGTAGCGTTGGGTGGTCGCTAGTGTTTTTGATAAAGTCCCAGGCAGAGTCCCAGAAGCCTAGTCTTTATAGTGTGATATGAACTTAGAGAAATAAACCGGTTGCTTAGCAATCTAAGCCGAAAGCCTGCAAGGCGCTAGGGTGCTATAAGTCAGCAAGGACTCTAGCGATGTAAACATTGGTGACGATGTGCCCGTATGGCACTGTAATACAAAAGTCGGTAGTTGAAGCTGGCAAGGTGAAGTCTGCAAGACTGATTCACTTAGTGACTTTGAGGACTTAGAATGCGCTGAAATGTGATCTGAACTGTGGGGCATATGATTTGATGATGACTAAGACAAGATATGTACAGTATTTATAGGTGCTAGGCCGCCGTGGTAATTAAACTAAAAAGTTGCTAATTAATCAATCACAAGAATTGGAGACAAGTACAATGGAACATGAAAGTTGCTAAGCGACGGCGTCTGTCAAGTCGGCAAGCTTTAACTTAACATCCTAGCAGTGAAAGAGGCCAAATGCACGGAGACTGTTGCTCAGGCCTGAAACCATCAAGGAGGCCTGTCTCACGTGGGTTGCTGTCTCACGTAAGTTGCCAAGCATCACTTAAAGTGATTTGTCATTGGATCTTTGAGAAGCACTGGCTTTTGATAGGCATCGCTAAAGGCTCTGGTGTTGGTTAGCACTGATCGGAGATTTGAAGAGGGCCGGGCTGGAGTCAGGTGAGTAGCAGGTGATTGCCTAGTCATGTGGTTGCTAAGTCCCGTAATCCTGCATGTTGCGTTCTGTAGCCTGAGTTCAATTGCTGCTAGCTGCAATACATAAGTCGCTAAAAATAGTACTGGTGTGCTGAGCTCTGCCAGAGTCTTATCAGCAGGTACCTTCAGAGTCAAAGCCAGCAAGCATAAAGAATGGCCTCCCACTGTGGTCTTTCCACCGCAAGTAACTCTTGGGAGTTGGCATGACCACCAGGTTCATGTGGTGGAATGAGAGGTTGAGGGGAGGCGTGATGTGATCATACTCTGGTGTGCATACTAGAGCCATAGTACAGTCATGGAGGGAAACATCAAAGGTATAGCTGATGCGCCAAAATTCACACATTAGGTAGTATGCCTCTGTGCAAGTAGAGATCAACTTGAATTTATTCTGTGAAAACTTGTAGAGCTTTTGCAACTGCTGGGGATCCATAGGGAATCCCCAAGGTACAACTTTACTAATCTCAGAATTGGTAACGTGGTACATCTTGTTGCTGTCCGCCTCATGATACATGGCAGCCACGGCTTCATCTCCAACAAACACAGTGTTGGACAGCCAGGAGTAGTAAAAATGGCGGTCCAAAGCACCACCAAAGAACCAGTTGGCACGCTTAACATTCTGTCCTTCAATGAAGACTCCCAGGCCATTGGGAATTCTCTCAGTAACTTGCTCCACACAATCCTTATTTGCTTTTGTCTGCTGCACAGCCTTGTGCTTGGCGCAAGCAGCAATCTTCTTGTTCTTTGCCAACTGCTATCTGCGGTTGGCAGGTATCTCTCCTTCCAACAGAGTATCCGCTGGCTGCTCCACCCCGTAATCACTTTCATTGCTCAGCTGTTGCAGCCCAAGCAAGGCCAATGTAGATAGCTGGCCCTCTATCTTGTTCTCAAACCAGAGGTCCTTTTGCATGGACTCTGTAAGGGCAACCTTTGGAGGCTATGGCTCAGTCACACAGCTGGCAGAGGGAAATCCAAAGTATATTTAGGTAATACAACCATAACTACTCACTTGGCAGAGGAAAATCCAAAGAAAACAAGTCTAGGGATTCCCTATGCCAGGAGCAACGCTTCCAAGGCTCCAGAAGCATGGGAAGTAACTGTATAGCATGACAAAAGCCACAATAAAATTTATAATCTAAAAAAGGAAAATCTCCAAAAATAATCAAAAACTTGGAAATTGCCATTGCCAGAGGTTATGCACATGTCTCATGTGACTTGCTTAGTAATTTGGAGGCTAGCCTCAAGATGACTAAGCCTCTGGATGCTTACTAAGCCTCTGGAAGTGTTGGCTACACTTGTTTGAATGATAACTAAAGAACTAGAGCACCTCAAGGGCTGAGAATAGTACTAAGAGATAGTGTTAAAGGAATAGAAGCAGTAAAGTAAAAGAGTGACAGCAGAAATAAGGAAATAAATAGGGGAAGAATGAAGGAATAAGGAGTGAAAGAAGGGAGAAATGAGGAGTTCCCTGACAGACTCTGGAATATATGAGTCCAGTGGTGCTTTGAATTGCACTGCTGGGAGAAAGTACATTGTGGAGCTATCAGCTCCTGCCAGGACTCCAACTGCAAAGACAACTGCAGTAAACACCACCTCATTGGCAGGCTTTGTGGGCCTCAATGAATGGGCAGGAGCATGTGTTGACAAGAAAAATCCTTGTAAACTGGCACCCATGACCATGAGCTCCTCATGGAGCTTGAATGGCATCAGGGAGAGTTCTCCTGCTTCCTTCTGCCCTTGAGGTGTCTTCTGCACCTCAACTCCTGCACTGCACTGCCCTTTGTTGCGGGCCATGTCTGTGGCTTTGAGGTGTTTTGCCTCATTTGTCTCCTCCAGTGGCAAAGAACGCCTCTTCATGGCATTCACGGATGTTTTAATTGTATTTTTGTTATGCTGTTGCAGCATAACGATTTCATCAAATAGCCCAGTTATGACTACCTGGGCAATGGGATCTCAAAGGAATGACAATTCCAGTGGCACTTTCTGGCTGGTGGACACCAAACGTTGATGATGCCCAAAAGTTGCTAGACACTGTCAGAATCAATAGTAGTCTAGCACAGTTATAAGTGAATGCGTTGGGCATGCTAAGTAGTGAGGGTTGAGTCCTAGCAGAGTCTCAGAAACACACGTAAGTGAAGGAAAGATTATTGAAGTTAAAAGAAAGATGCTTAACACAGCTAAGCACTGGTAACTAGGCCATAGGTGCTTAGGTCAAGTTTGCATAGTGTCTTGATTAGTCCCGTAGGTGGACCAGCATAAAATGTATACCTGTAATTGGTGCCTAATATGTGAGGAGTCAAAGAGGGGCTGTAAACTCTGGTGATTTCTTAGTAATTGTGGTAGCTATGTACAGTTTTTATAGAAAAGATAAGAAATCATATGTAAAATGTCACTAAAGTGCTTTGACAGTATAAATGAAAAATATAACCTAAAAAGTATTGATGCACCAAGGTTGTGTGTTAAGCGGTAGGATCAGTAGCTAAGCATGAAAATGATGCATTTCAGCTGTCTGTCACTTGTCAATTCCTTTAGCCATTGGCTAGTACTCCATTCTTCAATTATTACAAGTCTCTATGTTGAACTTAGAGCAAAACTGCTCCAAAATGCGCTAAGGAATGTCGGTAAGCGCTAAGGAATGTTGGTAAGCGCTAAGGAATGTCGGTAAGTGCTAAGGAATGTCGGTAAGCACTAAGGAGCATTGATAAGCACTAAGAAGCATTGGTAAGATATAGCTTTCTGTGCTGAGTCTGAGTGGAGTCTCATCAACGTCTCCACACTGTTTTGACTTGAAGCGGTGCTACCTGTGGCGTGATCAGTGCCTAATCATCCAAAGAGATCATACTTGCACTCTGGGTCTGCGCTATCAGAAATGGCATTGGCATCCTCTACATCACCTGCAGCATCTGCAGTTGCTGCTCAGGACCAGTTGGTCCTGAAAAATAGGACATAGGCATGAATTGAGGGTAGAACTATTGATGTCCAAATTGGGTGAGAGGCTGCCCAAACTGGGACATCATTGAGTATTATGCTACACTTGGCATCGTCATTGATGATGGTTGTGACTGTTGTTGTGGGGGTGGTTCCCCCCCTCCTCCAGAACCCTGCAGGTTCTGAGGCGGCAGCTGCAGCATCGTACCTTGAGATGGGTATAACATATTTTTATTGACAATTGTTGTCATTAGTAAGAAAAAAGAAAAAATCCTTACTCATCAGATTATATAACCTGATCCAATCAAAAGATCTGCCTCTACTGATGTCAGAGAACTCCTCATCTCTTTCTTTTTCTTATCCTTTATATCCTTTTCTTATCCTTCTTTTCCTTTCTTGTTTATCTTTTTACCTTTAGTATAGTTCTCCCTTATCTTCTTTTACTGGTTTTGTCTGCTCTAGCTTACCTAATAAGCTGCATAGACCTGGTAACTACCAAGTCACATGCCAAAACTGCAGGTGATCTAGCAACTACTGAGTCACATGCCATGTTCAAGTTTTTCACTATTTAGGTTAAAGTTAGCCACCTTGTTGATCTGTATAGTTGTTTTCCATGCTTCTGAAGCCTCAGAAGCATCAGTTCTGGCATAGGAAATCCTTAGACTTGTTTTCTTTGGATTTTCCTTTGTCAGGTGAGTAGTCATTATAGTGTTACCTATGCATTTTCTAATATACTTTGGATTTCCCTCTACCAGCTGTGTGACTGAGCCATAGCCTCCAGAGGTTGCCCTTACAACTGATCCATACTATCCAATCAGATGGCACATCTTATCCATCTTATCTGTATGGATCAAGATTGATCCAACTATCATCTTATCATATTGTAATAAATTTGATTGCAATCAAATCTGGCTTACTCAGTCTAAGCACGTGAGTGCTTAGCAAGCTGACTTGGGCATTTGACGCCTTGCAGCTCTAAGTACCAATCCAAAGCTGCTAGCTTTGCACAGGTCTGATGCAGCTCCCACATCATATCACCAGCACTCCATTGCACCTCAAATTTGAAGTGCATTCCATTGCTCCATCAATGGCCCAGGATCTCTTCGACAAACCACTCTTGTTTGTCAATGGCTCCAAAGTCATAAGTCTCAGGTGTCACCCAATTAGGAAACATTGCATCATCATTCACATTGTATCATCTGTTTTGTATGGTCCAATATATTTTGGACATAACTTCCTTGCCCTCTTTTTTGGGAGGTTAAGATTCTTGGTGGACAGATATACTAACATGCCAGGCGTTAATTCAGGCTCATCACTTTGTCAACCATTTGCATGTTGTGCCTAAACGACATGCTGATAAGACCTGGGCTGGGCTCAGCGCAACAAAGCTATAATTAGCGACTTTTGTTGATATCAGTTTGGCGGCTCACCCAGGTGACCAGGCGCGACGCAAACAACACATGACTAGGCGACCACGGAATGTTTAGCGCACAAGACCTCTGGACCACGGGACTCGCCCACCTGACGGTTAACGCACGGACCGCACACATGACCTCGGGCTCAATAACAGGTCACCGATCAAAGATAGCCAGCGCCTTATAAGATTACGCGTTTAACGACTTGCCAACGGCTATCAGCAGGTCACCACTTCTTCAGCCCCAGTGCCTAGCGGTTAGCGACGCTTACCTTTACCGACGCTTAGCGACTTTGGCGACGCCAGCCCCCTTGATTGTTTCAGACCCCAGGATAGTCACCGTTTATTTGACTGCTTTCAGTGCTCACTTGGTAACTTAGCGCTTGCCAACTGATAGACGCCGTGGGTTAGCTATTTCACATTCTATTCTTCTTGTCATAATCCATTCCCCATTTTGTTACTTAGCAACTTATAGTTTAATTAACACAGCGACTTAGCGCCTATAAATACTGTACATATTTTGTCTTAGGAGCATCGAATTCCATCCCCACAGTTCAGATCACAACTTGCACGCACTAAGTTCCTCGAAAGTTGCCAAGGGACTTACTATCTTTACCGACTACGCTAAGCTTGCCGCTTCTTCGCCAGTCTTGCCGACT
>QLOM01006106.1:0-13859 GCA_003313785.1 Termitomyces sp. MG148
GGATGATTCTAGTTGGGAGGTGTTTGTGAAGGAGATACAAGCTTCTTACCCAGAAGCAATCTCTGACACAGGGAGTGTAGCCACTCTGGACAAAATCTGCAGAGAGCATGCTAGATTAGGCCAGAATGACATTGAAGAAATACACACCCTTGTCAAGAGGTTCAGGGCTGAGGCAAAGAAGCTGACAGAAGTACTGGGTAATGGAGCCTTGGTGGAGAAATTCACAAAGTGCTTTGTTCTCAGCTTCAGGGAGCTAATTCTGGCACAAGCACCTCAAAAGTATGGCCACTACAACAGTCCTGCCAGAAGAAGACATAAAGACAACCGCTATGACTTGAAAGAGATCTTTGACATTGTGGCAATACTTGTTGACAATGGGACCTCAAGTAGAAAAGACAGTGGGATAGAAGAGAGAGGGCCAGGGGTGATTAAAGTAAAGCAGGAGCCAGACTTGGAGACAGAAGGGAGGTTGGCTAACCTCCAAGATGGAGTTATGGCTCTGGGCAAGGAGATGAGTAGTTTGAGAGGGTTCATGCAGACAATGAACAATGAGTGGAAGGCAAAAGGTCAGGCTCCCATGCAGGGAGGTCTGCAGAATAGGATTGGAGTACCTGCTCAAGCTTTGCAAACTGTACAGTTCCAAGGAAGCAGTAATCCAGCTGCAGGAATAAACTGTTATCATTGCTGGGAGCTAGGACACAGGACCAATGACTGTGAATACCTCAAAGCTCAAGTACAAGAAGGCAAGCTTATTCTTTTTGAAGGCAGGCCTAGGCTACCTTCTGGGGATCCTATTCCCAGGAGTCCACCTAATGTGTCTCCAAAAGAGAGAGTCAATGCTATCATGGATCTTAAGGCTGCAGCTTTCTATGGCTGGGTAGAGGAACCAGTAACAGTTGTACCTAGTGTGTCTACCTATGTACAGGCAGCACTTTCCTGGTGAGGTTGAAGAGGGGCCAAGCATGGAGGGAGAAGTCCTGGATGAACTGCCAGTAGAAGTTGCAGAACCCCAGGAAGGCCTGTACTTCCTTCTTGTTCCAGGGTTCAGGCCACTGTGTGACACCAGCCACCTTCACTGGGTCCATCTCCACCATGCCATGGGAGATGATGAGTCCAAGGTACTTGATGCGGGTCCGCTCAAACTCACACTTCTCTGGCTTGAGGTAGAGCTGGTGCTGGTGGAGACAGTCCTGGACATTTCACCTGATCTGACAATGTTCTTTCAACATCTTGGTGTAGATGAGGATGTTGTCAAGATACATGCATACCATGCCGTTGGCTATGAGGTCCCAGAATATGTTGTTCATCATTGTTTGGAAGGTGGTGGGGCTGTTGGTGAGTTCAAAAAACATCACCAAGGGTTCAAACAGCCTGCAGTTGGTCCGGAACGCTGCTTTCCACTCATCTCCCTCCTGGATGCACACATTGTTGTAGCCCCAGTGGACATCCAACTTAGTGAAGTAGCGTGCACCCCAGAGGTTATTGATCAGCTCTGAGATGCGAGGAAGCAGGTAGCAGTTTTTGACAGTCATTGCATTGAGTATGCAATAGTCCTGGACCAACTAGAGGGAGCTATCCTTCTTCTTAATGAAAAACACTGGAGAGGCCATCAGTGTCAGGAGACAGGTCCTCGGACCATCCACCCTAGCCTTGCTTAGTCTGTGTCGACGTTGGCACCCACATTGTAGTACTTGGTTAGAGTATTACAGATAGTTCTGGGGCTTTCTTGAAGTCTTAGAAAGTTACTGCAAATCCACACTGTTGCTTGATAATAAACTTGGTGTTTTGAGGGTTACTTTTCAAAATATATAATACTTTGAAAGGTAGAGGTTCTCAACAAACTCCAGCCTAAGTGATTCACTCCCTGGGAATTACCGAGCCTTTGCCTATCAATAGCCTCTGAGGTTTTTAACAAACTCTAGCCTAAGTGATTCACTCCCTGGGAACCACTGAGCCTTTGCCTATTAATTGCCTGATTATTCTCTAATTTACCTAGCCTATTTATACTTTTCCTACAGTGCACAGACCACCTTGTCACCTGACTACCAAGCCCATTTGTCAATCCATTATTTGAATTTTTCTTCCTATTTTGGATGCCATTATTCATCTTCCACCATTCTATTCCTACTTCTACTGATCCTATTTGCTTCTACCATTCCATTCCTACTTCCACCAATCCTATTTGCTTCCACTATTTCCTTTTTGGCCATTGTCTTGGTACCACCAGTCGGTTCCAGAAACCATCATTCTTCTTTGCTATTCTTAGCTTTTCCTTCCCCATTTGCCTTTGCCCCATTTGCTCCTGCCCCTTTTGTCTGGCTTCCATTCATAAATTTTCTTTTTCCCCTTTTATTCCTTCCCTGCATTCCATGCTTCTTCCTTCTTCCTCCATTTATCCATGCCAAATCAGGTAGTAGTAGATCTGCTTCTTTGATACAGATCATCACAATCTGATCCCAATTTTGTTGCCTCTGCCAGCCCTCATGCTTCCTCTCTCCATTACAGTGACTGACTTTTATTGACTTGATGACTCTGAGCTGATCCCTTGTCCTTCTGCTGTACTTCCTGTGTATTTATTGGGGTGTTTTTGGGAATATACTTTTGTAGAGACTGCTACCAGGAGGCTTACAGTTTTCAGCCTGTATATTAAATGTTTATTTTGACTTCTGGTGCATGTTCTGTCTCTGAATGCTGTACAGCATTGTATCAACATCTAGCCACCATCCAGATTGCTCCGGCCCTATCCTGCTCCATCCCTGTCTTGGCATTGACACCTGGCAAGTCAGCTGGTCTTTGAACCCACTCTACTTGCCGGCAGGCCTTTATGCCATTGGCTGGCTTATTCATGCTGACTGTTGCTTACTCATTAGTGCTGATCCCTGGAGGTCCAGGCAATCTCTGGATTGTGCTCCTGGAGCCAGGAAAATCTGAGGATCATCTCCTGCTTGCCAATGCTTGTAACTGCAAAGGTGGTGCGCTCTACATGGGATTTGTAGCACAGGATGAGGTCCACCATAGACTTGATGGATCCCAATTTGTTATGAGTGCCGTCAACATTGTACACCTGGATGAAGTCATGAGCTGGTGCCGTTCCACGTAGCTAGTGTCTGCATGTTGGTGGTTTCAATCTCCATGTTCATCTGGAGCAAGTTTAGCAATGGGGTGGACGCTATGACATAGCAACAGGGGAGGTGGCATTCCCAGACAGGAAGGCGTGCTTGGGGAGAGGTCAAGGAGGGCTCGGGAGAGCCTTTGAGTACGTCAGAGATGGTGCTTACAGTTGGAGGAACTAAGTCATTGACAGAAGTTGTATTGATTTCTTCTACTGACAGATATGTGAACCTGTTAGCACTAGGCGACAGGGGTGTACTTTTCACCCGTTGCATCCCTAAAAACCCTCCTGTGACTCCTCCAACTCTCTGGTAATGAGAGGGGCCTTGTGTATGCTCTCTGGGGCAGGAGTGTCCAGAGAGGGGATCCCAGCCACGTTGCGGGCTGCCAGGAGTTGCAGGAGCAGCTCCTTCTGCTCCTCTGGGGACAGATATCGGACCTCGAGGCCCTGGGGGCAATGGTGGGCAAAGTGGCCTAGTGCACCACAGCATTGGTACAAGAACGGAAGAGGCGTGCACTGTTGGGAAGTGTCCATGTCCATGAAAGTGCCCAGGGATAGTACTGAGGGTGGCAGGGGCACTGCCAACAATGCTGCCAGAGGCAGAGCAGTTGGTCAACGGGGGAGTAGAGCGGGGAAGCACAAGAAGGAGGTGGGAGTTGTAACCTTGTGGAGCTCCCGTTTGAGCTCCATGAGCTGCCACTGCTCCCGAGCTATCCGGTACCATGACAGGACCTGATTGTCTGCTGGGCGTTCTTCTGTGAAGTTGTGGATGCTCCATTAGGATCGGATGAAGCCCTTCCCAAAAGGGGAGGCATAGCTGCAGGCCATTGGGGTACTTGGCCTGCTCTACAAATGCACGGAACAAGTTGATGTACTCATCCAGGAATCACTTCCCTTGGCTCTACTGATCCCTGTCTTGCAGGACCAATGCAGCGGTTTTGGTGGGGTTCCGGAGAAAGAACTTGTTCTGGAACTCCTGTTTGAACTTGGCCCAGTCCACAAAGCTTCCGCCACCAGGGCATTGGAAAACCCTCATCGCATAGGTGGCCACCCATCCCGACCTCATATAGGACAGGACCCACGTGATTTTCAGCTTGTCAGAAACAAACAAAGTCATTGCCGCAGAGTTGGATGTAGGTGACACAGGATTGGAGGAAACGTTCCCCAGATGTGCGGTCACCATTGTACATGTTGGGGATTGCTGGGCATGGGGTATTGGAGCACTCCCATGCCAAAAGAGGGGACTGCGCAGTGCAAGGGTGCTGCACTAGCGGGGTAGGCAGCAAGGGGTTGGCTGCCGCCAGAGCAAGGCGTTTGAGGAGTGTGCAGAGAGAATCAGAAATGGTTTTGGTGGTTTGGCGAAGGTGGGAGAGTTTGGTGGTGTGCTGGGTAAGGGAGGCTTGCGTGAGTTACACCTGTGTTTCTAGATAGAACAGGCGAGTCCAGGCTTCTGTAAGAGGACGCTCTATTGTGGAAAGCCAGGCAGATGCATCAACCACTCAAGTCGACCACCAAGTGGGGCAAGTGTCGAGTGAGCACAGTGACAAGCAACTGGCAGGCAAGAAAGCAGGCCACCAACAAGGTGTGGAGCAGGAGGGCAAGAGCAGAAGGCAAGGTTGTCACTGAGGAGCTCACAGTTATGCTAATGTATAGACCTAGAAGCAATGCTATTACTAGGACTGGGGATGTTCCATCCACCAGTCCTACTTATATACTACATCGGATGACTACGGTATATTGACTAATAGGGCTGGTATGTACTAAGCACTAATGAGTAAGCAACAGTCAGCATGAGTAAGCCAGCCAATGGCATAAAGGTCTGCATGAGTAAGCCAGCCAATGGCATAAAGGCCTGCCAGCAAGTAGAGTGGGTCCAAAGACCAGCTGACCTGCCAGGTGTTGATGCCAAGACAGGGATGGAGCAGAATAGGGCCAGAGCAGTCCAGATGGTGGCTAGATGTGGGTGCCAACGTCAACACAGACTAAGCAAGGCTAGGGTGGACGGTCCGAGGACCTGTCCCCTGACAGCTTCCTCACCAGAGGCCATAGCATCCGAGAGAGCTTCTAAAGCAGCCAGCTGAGACATAGATAATGTCGGTGCTTAAGCCCAGTAAAGAAGCAACTGTCAAGGGACTCCTAATTTCTCCCTTCTTTCACTCCTTATTCCTTCATTTTTCCTCTATTTATTTCCTTATTTCTGCTGTCACTCTTTTACTTTACTGCTTCTATTCTTTCAACACTATCTATTAGTACTATTCTTAGCCCTTGAGGTGCTCTAGTTCTTTAGTTATTATTCAAACAAGTGTAGCCAATGCTTTCAGAGGCTTAGTAAGCATCCAGAGGCTTAGTCATCTTGAGGCAAGCCTCCAAATTACTAAGCAAGTCACATGAGACATGTGCATGACCTCTGGCAATGGCAATTTCCGAGTTTTTAATTATTTTCGGAGATTTTCCTTTTTTAGATTATAAATTTTATTGTGGCTTTTGTCATGCTATACAGCTAATTCCCATGCTTCTGGAGCCTTGGAAGCATCACTCCTGGCCTAGGGAATCCCTAGACTTGTTCTTTTTGGATTTTCCTCTGCCAGATGAGTAGTTATAGTTGTATTACCTATATATACTTTGGATTTCCCTCTGCCAGCTGTGTAACTGAGCCATAGTCTCCAGAGGTCGCCCTCACAAGAACAAGTCTAAGGATTCCTCTGCCATGGTGTGGTGCATCAGCGTGGGTGGCAGAGGCATGGGAGCGACTATACAGTACTTTCTAGAAGGCATAGGAGCATGTTGGAGATTTCTAGAAATCCTTGGAGAACTCTGGGGTTCTGAAAAAGGAAGTTCCAAAAATGGAAGTCCCCTGACATCACCCCCCCTCCCCCCCCCCTAGAGTATGGCATCTCAATGCATTGGGTAGAACAGACTGTAAATGGCACAGTCCATTGGAGAGATGGGGTAGAGGCCACGGATGACTTGGAGTGCTCCAGGGTGGTTGTGGTAGAAGTCTTGGACAAGGGTGGGCACATGAATGTTTTTGGCAGGTTCCCAGGAGTTGTCCTTGATACCATAGCCCTTCCACTTGACCTTGTACTATAGTTTACATTGGAATAGGTGGCTGTCCAGGATCTTCTCTACCTTGTACTCTGCTCCACCACCAGCAAGGACAGAAGGTGGCAGAGGAGGAGCTCATCAACTAGGAATGGGATCATCTGGAGCAAGCAAAAGCTTGACCATGTTGAAGACTGGGTGTAGTCAACGCATGCCAATGGGCAGTTGGAGCCGGTAAGCAAGGGGTCCTACCTGATGCTTGACCATGTACAGTCCCAGTTGCCAATGCAAGAGTTTCTACAAGGGTCAAGTGGTTGCAATGTTGGAGGCATCTAGGTAAACGTGGTCCTTGGGCTTGTACTGGGGAGCTGGAGTCTGTCCTCAATTGTAGTACTGGGCCATGTTGTCCTTTGCCTTGGTCAATGCGGCCTTTGCCTCTTCTGTGCCTTTTGCATGTAGTCAATGAAGTCATTGACTGACTTGTTCTCTGATCAGCGTATACATGGTTCAAAGCCCATCTGGGGGTGTCAGCCAGTGTTGAGGAAGAACAAAGAGACCTGTGTGGACATGTAGACGTAGTTGTTGTACTGGAATTCTGCCTTAGAAAGGAGCTTGTCCCAGTCATCCTGTTGCTTGTTGCAGAATAGTGATACGGCGGCCCGCCGTGATGGAAAGACATAAGAAATGTATTATGTTTTGGCTAGGTACAAAGAAAAAAATTAAAACATGCATAAAAACTGCCGAAACCTGTAAGCAAGCATGTTCCACAGCTGAAACCTGTAGGCTGTACATACCATAGTATTCCGCGCTTCCCGACAATCCTAAAACCGGTCCAAACGTCTAAATCGGAGCACAGATGGTGGAGATATAGACCTATCTTTGAAAGTCGACGATTTGTTGATGAGAAATGATAGCCGAGGGCTTCCATCAATCAATCAGTGATGAAACAGAGTTAGATATTGATAGGAATGATAACCAAGGAGTGGCTGTGCTGATTTAATCACGGAATGATCTGGAGATGAAAATAGCTGCGGCACTCAGCGGCCATCATTTGATGATATCACGGAGTGATCCAGTCAGATCATCAGATTGATTTGATAAGATTAGTCGGATCTTGGATCAGGATTAGATTAGGCTAAAGATAGGCTATCTAATCTCAGATCATGATCGGCAATCAGCACATCAATCCCATCAAACCTTCGTAACTTTCCTTCCCGGAGCCCTACAGCCCTCAATAATAGTGCTATCCCGCCCCCCTGGGTACCTCCGGACTCCCCGGAACCACGCGGACACAACGGAAGGACCCTTAGCGGGTCTTGGATGACGGAAACGCGGAACCGGGGGCCGGAACTAGCCTAAAACCGGCTGCCAGAACAAAAACTTTTCAATTCAGTAAAATTTACTGAATTGAACCCCAGCAGGCTCAATCTTAACCCATACCCAGACCAATGAGACGCTTAGAGGCCCCAGATCACGCATGGTCTGTGCGCAAACAGGAGGATATAAATAGGAGAAGAAAAAGGGGACCCAGCTAAGGAAAACCTGTGCAGCTCGGGGTCCCCAGGGAGTGGACTACTTAGGCTAATCAGTAAAGTACTTCAGACCAGCTTTAATAAAGCTTATTGCCTACATTTGTGTGAATTAAGTTCACCCAAATTAAAGCTTGAACTTTGTTAATCTAGTGAATAAACCATTTGTGTGGCTCAGGGTCCACAGGGAGTGTGACTACTTAGGCCTATCATTTAGTTGACTTTACTAGGGTCGCTTTTTGGTATCTTTTTAGAGACCATTTATATTGTGGACTACTTCGGTTCATTATAATAATAAACTAAAACTACAAAAACCATTACAACTTTATTACAAGTGTTAGTTTCTGTGTCATAGCCCCACAAAACTCACAAAAGTAAAGTTTAGTTGTCTACACTGATTAGAGTCCCTCTGATTAGTTCAACAAACCCTACATTTCGCATCAATAGCCAGAGGTACTGCTTTAGCTCCTGGTTGACGTGCTTAATCTGCCCATCAGACTGTGGATGGTAGGTGGTGGATGTGTAGAGCTTAACATGCAGGAGGCAGTAGAGTTGTCAGGTGAAGTCCACTACAAACTGTGGACCCTGGTTGGAGAGGTAGGCGTCAAAGAGGCCATGGAGTTTCCAGACGTTCTTCTGGTACAGCTTGGCAGTGCCCATTGCAGAGCAGGTTGTATGCATTGGAATAAAGTGCGCTCACTTACCATAGAGGTCTACACCAACCATGACGGCATCATATCCATGTGCATCTGGGAGTTCCACAATAAAGTCAACAGAGGCCATGCTCCAACATGCAGTAGGTGTGGGAAAGGAGTGCAGTTGACTGGTCAGGGGGTGTTTATGGGGCTTTGTCTGAAGGCAGAGATTGCAGGTGCTGGTGTAGGTTCCTATGTAGCGCGACATCTGCAGCCACCAATAGTTCCAGAAGACCAGCTCCAGTGTCTTCCAGCAGCCAGAGTGTCTGGCAATGCAGGAGTCGTGGTGCTGTTTGACAATGCACCTCTGAGACTCTGAGTTCTTTGGCATGTAGATATGTCCTCAGAAGGTGAGCAGTCTGTTCTGTAGGCCCCACCTGTTAGTGCATATGGATTTTGCACTAGAGGGGCATCCTGAGCATAGTGCCAATGTGGCCTTTGTGACCAAGTTTTCCTGCATTCCCTCCTGGTTACCTCAGTGGATGTCCCAGAGTATATTGACCTTATCTCTTTGAACCACCACTCCTTCAAGCACGTGAATGGCAAATAGCTCTGGGCGCAGGAGGGTGATGTACTGGGCTTGTGGTGCAGGGTAAAATCGAAGTTGGCAAGGTACAGAGACCACCAGGCCTGTTGACGGTTGAGCTGTTTGACCATCTGGAAGTACTCCAGGTTCTTGTGGTCTGTCCAGACTTTGAACTTGTGCCGGGCCTCTTCTAGGAAGTGGTACTACTCCTCCAGCAACTGGATGATTGCAAGCATCTCCTTGTCATGGATCTTGTAGTTCTGCTCCACGGCATTGAGGCTCTTGGAGTAGAAAGCAACAGGTTGCCACTTACTGTTCTCTGGAGACTGCTGAGCAAGAACTGTGCTGGTAGCAAAGTTGGAGCTGTCCACCTCAACTTGGAAGGGTCAATCATTGTTGGAGAAGAGCAGGACAGGCTTGGAGGTGATGGCAGACTTCAAGGCGTCAAAGGCCTGCTGTTCTGTGTCTCCCCAAATCCAGGCAACGTCCTTCCCAGTGAGGTCAAAGAGGGGGAAAGTGTGGTGGAAGAAGTCCTGAATGAACCGCTGGTAGAAGTTAGTCAACTCCAGGAAGGCCTGTACTTGTTTCTTGCTCTGGGGCTCTGGCCACTGCATGACACCAGCCACCTTCACCAGGTTCATCTCCGCCATGCCATGGGAGATGATGAGTCTGAGGTACTCAATGCAGGTTTGTTTGAACTCACACTTTTCTGGCTTGAGATAGAGCTGGTGTTGGTGCAGATGGTCCAGGATGACTCATGTGATCTGGCAATGTTCCTCTAATGTCTTGGTGTAGATGAGGATGTCATTGAGATACACGCAGACTACGCCGTTGGCTATGAAGTCTCAGAATATGTTGTTCATCATGGTCTGGAAGGTGGTGGGGCTGTTGGTGAGTCCAAGGAACATTACCAGGGGTTCAAACAGTCCATTGTTGGTCCAGAATGCTGCCTTCCACTCATCTCTCTCCTGGATGTGAATGTTGTTATAGCTCCAGCAGATGTTGAACTTAGTGAAGTAGCATGCACTCTGGAGGTTGTTAATCAGTTCCAAGATGAGGGAAAGCAGGTAGCAGTTCTTGACAGTCATTGCATTGAGCACACAATAGTCCTGGACCAACTAGAGGGAGCCATCCTTTTTCTTGATGAAAAACACCGGCAAGACCATTGAAGACTTTGAGAGGTGGATTTGTCCGGACTCCAGATTCTCCTGGAGGAACACGTTGAGTTCATCCTGCCCTTTGGGCATAAGTAGATAAACCTTGCAGTTGGCCAGCTTTGAATCCAGCAGGATTTTGATGTCATGGTCTCTCTACTTGTGTTCTGGGAGGGAGTCAAACAAGGCCTTGGAAAAGACATCCTTGAAATCATGCAGGTGGTTGGAGACCACATCCCAGAAAGCCCTTGGAGGGGCATTTGTCGCAAAGGCTTGGGCTAGCTGCTGGATAGATGTGGTCTCCTAAGTCAATGGCTTTGTATGGAAGCTCCGGGTCCAGCATGGGTAGGAACTCCCCTTTGTGTCCCTCTTCCTGGCCAGGGTCCTCTCTGCTATGTCTGTTATCCTTGTAGAGGGCCTTTCTATGAAGGAACACCAGAGGCAGAGGGTCTAGCAGGTCAGGATCTGCAAATGGGAGGTATCCCACCCAACATGCTTAGATAGCTGCACATTCCTACATTGGGGTGTACTGCTCCTTTTTTGCTTTGTTCATGCAGGTGGTGCAATGTCAGGAGCATTGACTCATGCTGATTTCTTCTGAAGTTGATTTCCAGGTTGTGCTCTTGGAGCCAGAGAAATTCCAGGATTATCTCCTGTTTGCTGATGCTTGTGACCACAAAGGTAGTGTGCTCTACATGGGACTTGTAGCGCAGGACAAGGTCCACTATGGACTTGATGGATCCCGCTTTGTTATGAGTACTGTTGATGATGCCTGAAAGTTGCTAAGCACTGTCCTGGTAGATGGTAAACTTAGCGCCTCACTGGATGAGTAGCGTCGGGCCGTCACTAGTGTTTTGAGAGAGTCCTGGGTAGGGTCCTAGAAGCCTAGTCTTTTTAGTGTGATTTGAACTTAGAGAAATAAACCAGTTGCTTAGTGATCTAAGCTGAAAGCCTTCAAGGCACCAGGGTGCTAGAAGTCGGCAAGGACTCTAGCGACATAAACGTTGGCAATGATGTGCCCGTATGGCACTGTAATACAAAAGTTGGTAGTCAAAGCTGGCGAGGTGAAGTCAGCAAGACTAATTCACTTAGTGACTCTGAGGACGTAGAATGCGCTGAAATGTGATCTAAACTGTGGGGCATACAATTTGATGATGGCTAAGACAAGATATGTACAGTTATTATAGGTGCTAGGCCGCCATGGTAATTAAACTCAAAAGTCGCTAATTAATCAATCACAAAAAAATAGAGACAAGTACAATGGAACGTGAAAGTTGCTAAGCGACGGCATCTGTCAAGTCAGCAAGCTTTAACTTAACATCCTAGCAGTGAAAGAGGCCAAATGCATGGGGACTCACTTCGGGGCATGGCGGAGATTTCTGGAGAAACATCCGTTAGAAACAGGTCATGTGACTTCCAACAAGTGTTTCTCCAGAAAAACTAAAAGTATAAATTGAGAAATAGTAAAAAAAACACTTATTGTGTTTTTTGTGTGTTTCTTGAGCTATTTTTAAAAATTTTCTTTCTCTATTTCTCAAGAAATACGTGGGGAACACAAATTGTGTTTCTAGACTGTTTCTTGAAAAATATGGCACATGTATCTTTTGGTTTTTCTAAAGTTATCTTTGTAATTTTTTTATCAAATGTTTTTCAATAAACTTTCTTTGTGTTGTTTTAGAAAAATAAATTGTAAAAACATGATGTATTTCTAAAAAAAGACCGATTAGAAATTCTTTAAATGTTTCTCAAGAAAGATCAATTAGAAACACTGTCGCGTCGATGAGCGTGGCGCTGATCACACGACGAGCGCACACTGATCTTCTTTCTCATTGGTCTGGTACACTCGCATGCAGCTAATGTAGCGATAGGCAACAATATATTAAAATGACAAAAGAAGGCGCTTGTCTCCCAATACCAGAACCTTCATCATGCCCATCACGATTCACCCACTATCCTCTGTATCTTCCCTGTTCACAAAGCCTCCTACCCCGCCGGAAACAATGAATCCTCCAGTAATCTGTCAACGATCCTCGCTCAATTGTTCAAGCCTGTGAGACGCCAAAACGATCTTGCTCGAAGTGGTATCAATCTGGAGGCCGTATGATTTCTTGAAAAGTTCCGTGACTGCGTCATACGAGATTTCCCTGCTGTGGTCTCGTGCGTGCCTCTGGACAACTTCAAAGAAGGATGATCGGAAACGTCTAGGTAGCAGCAGACCCGAGGAATTGACAATGGCAGTTGAAACGTCCGCCTGTCCAGAACGTGTGTTGAAACCAACACTGAGCTTCAACTCGGGAAGAACACGGTTGCCGATCGCCCTGTTGACTGCACTGAGAATGTTTATCTCACTGCAGCGGACCATGACTCTTTTGATGCACCCATATCTATGTCCCCGTCTTCTCCATTGTCTCTATTCACCATTCCCGTGGGCCTTGTCAAGCCCTCTCGGCTCCCTGTTGTCGCCCTCGGTGGAACTTTTGATCACCTCCCCGCAGGGCATAAAATTCTTCTCAGCATGGCGGCATGGATAACAAGCAAAAAGATCATCGTTGGCGTAACTGGTGTGTCCTCCTTCCTCGTTATCCCATTTTTTTCTTCTTGACAAAGTAATGATCATAAGATGACGTTTTGTTGAAAAAGAAAAGCAACCGGAATCTGCTACAGCCTCTTGCGGAACACATCGAGTGTGTACGTGCGTTTCTTGAGCTGTTCCGCCTGGGTATCGAGTACAAGATTGTCCCGATTCAGGACGTGTACGGGCCTACGGGTTGGGACCCGAACGTCCAGGGCTTGGTTGTGAGCAAAGAAACCGTCAGCGGGGCGGAAGCTAGTACGTCGCCCTACCACACTTTCTTCATCATGTATGTTGACTCGTTGTACCAGTCGCTACACACAGGAGCGCAAAAGGTTTTTCGACATTGCAAACGGCAAGCAGTAGCCAAGATGTCTGTCGCACAGACTGAGCGCATGCCGGATTCCAAGAAGATAATGGTTGGGAAGACGAAATGACGGAGCACACAACGATCTTCAAGCAGGCGAGTATACTCCTTGTCAAGTCTGGACTGCAACTCTAGTGGTTGTGGTTGTGGTTGTGGTTGTGGTCGTGGTTGTGCCGGCGCTGGCAGAAAATCGCTGTTGTGCTTGTTGTGGATGGCTTGGCCCTGATGGACAAGAGGGTGCTGGACATTCTGGCTAAGGTCGGCGCGTACCAGGATGGTGTCATGAAGAAGCAGGTTGATGGAAAGGACACGGTGGCACATATCTTCGAGGTGCGTCGTTTTTCTGACTTATCTTCCCACTGATGTTCAACCGATCTTGTGCATGCGTAGTATACTTTCTGTCAACCACAAGCCACAACTCGTCCTTGCGCTGGATGTAACCCATCTCGGCGGTCTTGACGGCAGTATAGATGCAGATATTATGAACAAAACCACAAGACGAGACATGCGACGGATATGATATCCCTTTGAGAAATAGCTTGTGGGGCGACGATAATGATTTTTGGAAGGCCAGTTGATGTACATGTCAATGAGGTTGTTTGCTAGATGCTGCCTTGAGGTATGCCTCGGCCAAAGCATGCCACCTCTCCCGTCAAAGCCATTTCAACACCTAGAACTAGGTCCGCGCCTGAGAGTCGACTGAAGCTGGACTGACACCAACGTAGTCCAGAGAAAGACCGGTATCTGGGTATGCTTCAATTGGAAGGTCGAGCATGACTGATTCAGGAGAGCAACAAAACGCCCTCTAACTGCAGAGCCGAACATCGCAACCTTGAAGTATGTACATTCTTCCGTCGCGTAC
>QLOM01006115.1:0-10002 GCA_003313785.1 Termitomyces sp. MG148
GGATAATGAGTTTTATTGAGAGAGGAAGAGAGAAAAGAGACAGAGAGTAGAGAAAAGATAAGTAGAAAATATGGTTAATACCAAGACTAAGGACCAACTAAGGGGCCAAAGCCTTATATACTTGGAGAAGGCTGGGGGCACACGGGAGCAGGCTCTAAGGTTGGTGGAGTACCCATTTTGGTGGGAGCGTGTAATAGGACAGGGGCTGGAAGGGAATAATGGCTGGATAGAGAAGGAAGGTTGAGAAGATGATGTGCCATTGATGCATGATGCATAGGCACAGATGTCATGTGTGCATAGGGAAGGAGTTCAGGTCAGGGTCAGGGTTGATCCTGGATATGTGCAGGAAGCAGGGTGCAAAAGAAGTGACTGGGTTGTGACACTGTGTAGGCTATAACATCAGGAAAAAAGCTCAATATATAGTTAATAAGGCCCACAAATCTCTGAATATCATTGTAGTTACATTGATAAGCCTCTGACTGAGCTCAGTGCACCGGCGCTATTTTTAGCAAATTATATTTTGCAGCTAGCAGGGATCAAACCCAGGCTACAGGATGGATGCATGGGATCATAGGACTTAGCGACCACTTGACTTGGCAATCACCTGCCACTCACCTGACTTCAGCCTGGCCCCCTTTCAGGTCCCCAATCAGTAATAGCTGACTCCAGGGCCTTTAGCAATGCCTATCAAAACCCAGTGCTTCTCAAAGATTCAACGTCAAATCACTTTAGCAATGCTTATGGCTTATCCGACGCTTAGCAACTTACTCAAGACATGCCCCTTGATGGTTTTAGGCCTTAGCAACAGTCCCTGCACATTTGTCCTTTTTCACTGTTAGGATGTTGAGTTAGCGCTTGCCGACTTGACAAACACCGTTGCTTAGCAACTTTCACATTCCATTGTACTTGTTATTGTTTTTCTTGATTGATTAATTAGCAACTTTTAGTTTAATCAACATGGCAACTTAGCACCTATAAATACTGTACATATTTTGTCTTAGCCATCATTGAATCATACGCCCCACAGTTCAGATCACATTCTAGCACATTCTAAGTCCTCAGAGTTGCTAAGTGATACAGTCTTACTGACTCTCTCTTACCAACTTTTGCCTACCGACTTTTGTACTTATGGTGCCATACAAGCACACTATTGCCAAACGTCAAACATCACTAAGGTCCTTGCCAACCTCTAGCACTCTAGCACCTCGCAGGCTTATGGCTTAGATTGCTAAGCAACTCATTTATTTCTCTAAGTCCAAACCCCACTAAAAAGACTAGGCTTCTAGGACCCTGCCTGGGACTCTCTCTCAACACTAGCAACCGCCCAATGCTACTCATTTGTGAGGCGCTAAGTTTACTATCTACCAGGACAGTGCTTAGCGACTTTCAGGCATCATCATCGTGGCATGCGCCATTCTTGGATATGGTGAAGCTTATCCTGATCCAGGTGAAGGCCCTTTTTGTCTATGGCATGTTCCAGGCAGTCTATACTTTCTACATTAAGTTCACATTTCTTTCATTTCAAGTATAACTTGAACTTCCATAGTTGTTTGAACATGACTCTGAGGTGCTGTTCATGCTCCTCAATTGTGTCTGAGAAGATGAATATATCATCTAAGTAAACATGCATAAAGCATCCAATGACATCATGGAATATAGAGGTCATTAGCCTCTGGAACATTGCTAGAGCATTACAATCTCCAATTTGCATGATATTGCTTGTAAATGTACCCATGATAGGCGCAAAGATTGTCTTGGGTACATCCTCAGTACAGATACACACTTGTTCATACGCATCCATTAAATCAATCTTCAAGCAATATTTTGCTCAGGCTACATCTTCCTGGATGACTTCCTAGTCTGGTAAAGGAGTAACATTCTTAATTGTATTGTTGTTGTGCTAACATGCATCTAGGGCTGTTTGAAGGGATCCATTCTTCTTCAGGATGCATAGCAGTGGCACAGCCTGTGCCATAGTGCAGGGAGTCCACCACTGCGCATTCAAACAGCGGTTAGTCTTGTCCTGCAGTTGCTCCTGTAATGTGCATGGACAGTGTGGCAAGTGGTACTTATACTGCTTGTGTTCATCTATGAGATTAATCTCATGGTTGACCTTCTGCTATGGAAGAAGCTCCTCCTTTGTACCATTCACCATAACAAACTCCTCCTGCCACTGCTGCCAGAGGCACAGAATATCCTCTTCATGAAGGCTGTCAGCCTTCTGCTTTTCCTTATCATGCATAGGCAGCAATATCTCTATAGTGTCACTGAAAGAGTGCTTTGGTGCCTTAAACTGGTCTCAAATGGCGATGACCTGTTCTACACTCTCATCCAGCACATGCAGCCAATAGGAGGGATGATCCCTGTTAGTCTGATGAACAGTGAGAGTCATGCCCTCTCGATGTACTGTATATACACACAATACCTCTGCTGATTGAGGATGGTGGAATCCACTATCTGTTGAATGCCTTCAATGTGCATTTTACACAATAGTGGTTGCCACCACTTCATTCCATTCCTGGGGCATACGTGGGTCAAAGGCCCAATCATACTCAGGCAACAGAATTGGTTGATCTCATAAGGATCTTGTGTCTGAGATGTCCAAGGCTATTGCTGCCTCACCACCCTTTGTCAAATCCTCAATTTTGGCTTGCAATGTGGTAGAAGGACAAGCTCCTATAGACAAACTCTCCAGTCCTGCTAGGATACGTCTTTTTGTTTCTAGAGGTGAAGCGCCTTGGTCTTTTTTACCTTGTCATGAGGAATTATCAGGGGGTCTTATTAGCCTTGGCATTTTCTTGGAGGCTTGATACTCTTCCTCACTCATTAACACTGCCTGGTGGTCAGAAGGTAGTCTGGGCAATCCCAGGCCTACCTCTTGCACCGTTGGGCTCTTCTGACGACTGAGTCACAGAGCGTCTTTATGCTTCTTTGTGATCCAGTGTCTCTATATGCAGCCATCAGTGTTGTTCAGCATAGCTCTCTCTGCTGAGAGCGCTATCCCATTCACAAGGACTCGGCAGTGCTTGAAGTCCAGCAGCACTTTATTATACCATATGAATAGCGTTCCCAGTATCATATTGTAGCAATCAAAGTTTGCTACATTCACATATTCCTGGCTGCAAAAGCCAGGAGTTTGGATAGAAACTGTGGTACTGTATTGTACCATTGCCCAACTTCCTACAGTGCCCAGCTGTAATGCCAGAGAAGTATCCAGCTCTTGTATGGATCTTCCATACACATGCACAAACTGGGGCATAATTCCCAACATGGTACTACCTGAGTCCTATAATGTCCAGGCCTTATGGCCATTTATGTCCACATACATCACAAAGCATTCCTTGTTTGACTGATTCACACTTGGTTGCTGCAGCTTCCCCTCTGACTTACAAAGAGTTACTCTCTTCATCCATACTACAGTGTCCTGCCATGGTGCACAATCCACTGGCCAATCTGTCATGGCCACCAAACATTCTAAGTTGCTGTTGCAACTGTAGTAGTCATTGTCTAGAACAGGCATTGGCATAACGCCCTACTTGGCCACAGCTATAGCACGTCCCCGGTGTTGCTGCGGCTGGACCCTGTTCATCAAGCTTTTTGTTCATGGCACCCTTGAGCAAGTAATTGCCTTCAAGTGCTTGATCTGGACAAGGGCAACTGTGCCCTCTTTCTTCTGCTTGTGGGCAGCGCACTACAAACCATGATTTTGCTCCTTGTCCATATCAGACTTCTTGGCCAAGAATGTGCCAATATGCTGCATGCATGGTGGAGCACTTCTCGGTGTAGGGCAGTGAGTCACTCCTCAGTAGCTACTATGCTGCTTGTAGTAGTTTGCCATCTTGAGCAACTGCTTATACCAAATGGCATAAGCCACAAACTCCTCCATGTCATTCACCTCAGGGGACAATCCATTCTCTCTAATCAAGTAGCAGCGCATGTCCGCTGGTATTCTGTTGAGGAAAGTCTGAGCATAGTGTATCCATCTGGGTACACAGTCATATTTTGAGCATGGTCATTAAGGGTGTCATAGAATCCTTGCACACCAAGCTTCTCCATGTATCGTGTCACTTGAAAGTCCTGTTGAGCATCTTGCAAAGTTGAGAGGTGTACAAACCAATTGTACAGTCCAGTCAGAACCCCCTTAAATGTCCAGTTGTACTGGACTTGGTTTACGTGCAGGACCGCATGTCTGAACCAGCTTTTGGCTTCACTAGCCAAAAGCTCAGGTAGAACAAATATTTATTTGCAATCTATACAGTCTCTACTATAGAAACACATTGCTAGACAGTAGCACATGTCCATTGCCCAATCCTCCAGTTCACTGAACTTGAATGCTCTGGAATACACTCAGATGTGGCAACTATCTGCCTTTTGTAGCTTTATGCCATCAAGTAGACATAGGTTTGCTCCCAGGGCATCATTGATGACTCAATAAAGAGGGTCATGCATTGCTTTGCAATGCATTCATATAGCCTTCCACTGTCTAAGTGCACATGTTGCAAGATCTGCGGCATGAAAGAGAAATTTCCCTCTAGGTACCATGGCCAATTACTGTGCTTCCTAACCTGGCAGAGTGTCATTTCCACCATCTTGGGTTGTTAGATTAGGATGGTTGCCATGACGTTGCTCATACTGCCTCCTGGTACTAACTTGATTGGGTGTATCTCCACAATTCTGATTGTGTTGCCTAGCAAGATCTGGGGAAGTACAATTCTTCTAATAGTTGGAAGTAAATTGCTGATGCATTTCATTGATGGGTTTTGTACCATCAAACACAATACCCTGGTTGTCAATAAAGGAGCTTCTCCTATGCTTGAGGTCACTGTTCCTCATGTGCTGATATGACACTGATACGATGCTGTACAGCATTCAGAGACAGAACATGCACCAGAAGTCAAAATAAACATTTAATATACAGGCTGAAAACTGTAAGCCTCCTGGTAGCAGTCTCTATAAAAGTATATTCCCAAAAACACCCCAATAAATACATAGGAAGTACAGCAGAAGGACAAGGGATCAGCTCAGAGTCATCAAATCAATAATAGTCAGTCACTGTAATGGAGAGGGGAAGCATGGGGGCTGGCAGAGGCATCAAAATTGGGATCAGATTGTGATGATCTGGATCAAAGAAGCAGATCTACCACTACCTGATTGGGCATAGCTAAATGGAGGAAGAAGGAAGAAGCATGGAATGCAGGGAAGGGATAAAAGGGGAAAAAGAAAATTTATGAATAGAAGCCAGGCAAAAGGGGCAGGAACAAAAGGGGCAAGAGCAAAAAGGGGCAAGAGCAAATGGGGCAGAGTCAAATGGGGAAGGAAAAGCTAAAAACAGCAAAGAAGAATGATGGATTCTAGAACTGACTGGTGGCACCAAGACAATAGCCAAAAAGGGAAATTGGAATAGCAGTTATGTCAGAGAGGCTGGAAAAGTCTAGAATAAAAGGTCATGTGTAGGGGTGGTCTGTGCACTGTAGGAAAAAGTATAAATAGGCTAGGTAAATTAGAGAATAACCAGGCAATTAATAGGCAAAGGCTCAGTGGTTCCTAGGGAGTGAATCACTTAGGCTGGAGTTTGTTGAAAACCTCAGAAGCAATGGATAGGCAAAGGCTTGGTGGTTCCCAGGGAGTGAATCACTTAGGCTGGAGTTTGTTAAAAATCCTCTACTTTTCAGGATATTATATATATTTGGGGAAGTAACCCTCTTCAATACATCAAGTTTATTGTCAAGCAACAGTGTGGATTAGAAGTAACTTTCTAAGACTTCAAGAAAGCCCCAGAACTATTAGTAATACTCTAACCAAGTACTACAACACATGGTCACTCAGCATCTCTGCCATGGGCATCTGAAGCATTGGTGTTGCCTCACTCTCCGGCTTGCAGAGAATTCCTGTTATGCTTCCCAGACCGGCGTGATCTGTTGGTCCGTTTTGACTGCCTAAATGAGATGGAGCCTCACGTAGCCCCTGTACAAACAGAGTGTGGACTGTACTTACCTGTTCCGGATGGGGCATGGCTTGTACCTGGGTCAGAGCATCCACCAGCTCTATGCCCATGTCTTGATTATGGTGCACCAAGCATTCTTCAGACATCTGACTCCAGGGGGTTGATATCCCCAACAATCTTGCTGCTTTTTGCTGCAAATACATCTGCAGTTCCATAAGCAGAACACATAGGATTAAATCAGTATATTGTATACTGAATACAGGGGGGACAATATGCCTTTGTCTACTAAGTGCTACAATATGCAACAACACATACCACTCAAGCTGTGCCTGGGTGGTATACTTTGCTACCTCTGGGTGCAAGTCTCAGAACACATGCATGCGTATTGTGTATGTGGTCTTCAACCGCTGTTCCTCCTGTGCCACCTCCTCATCAGTGGAAGAATCAAATTCTCCACCAACTTGGTCTTCAGGGCTCTTGCACCCTGCATCTTGCTATTGCAGCAAAATAGTAGTCTCTGTTACCACCTCTTGGTCCTTATCAGCCTCTACATCTTTAGGCAACTCCTCAATATGGGCTTCTAGTATTCATGTGTGGGACATGTGTTTAGCTGATCTGCCTGCACCCCCTCTCTGGTATATTGGGATGTATGGCCCAGCACATGTGGTCTCTTTGGTGTCTGTCAAAGCACCCTGGCCTTCTTACTCACATCCTCTTGAGGTCTCCAGGATGCTAAGCAGCTAGATTGCTGCACTTCTCCCTGTGCCTGCACTGTTGGAGGTGTCAATCCTCTAAGCATCCTCTCATGAGTCCTGTGTGATGTCTTGCTGACCTGCACGTCATTGGTGTCCACTGCAGCTGACTGCCCAGTAGAGTTGGCTCTCCAACCCTGATCTCAGAGTGCAGCCTAATCTATGGCCTGTCCTTGTGGCCCTTCCTCCTGGTCTCTTATTGGGTCATCCAATGACTCCTGGGCCGTTTGCCCACCACCTGTGGTGGCTGAAGGAATAGGGTTGCTCATTGAGTATCCTCTATCTAAAATTTGCATGGTGTGGCTGTGCACAAAGCAGAAGCTGATTGAGTTCAGTCAGTCATTCTGACTGTCCAATATCAGCGGCTAGGCAATATATCCTAGCTGGAAAATTCAAAAAATGTAATGGTTGTTACAGCTTTCAGGCTTACAGTTCACACTACAGAATCAGACCAGTCTGAGTCTATTGTCAATGTAGTGTAAACTAAAAGTAAGCTGATTAGATCAGCTGTGATGCTAGTTATGTAAATAATAATAATAATATTAAAATCAGGTGCTAGAGGTGCCACTCTGCTACAGGAGATCACATAGCATGGATGCTTTCTTTGACCATACTAGTCCCTGTTGTGGAGAACCAGCATGACTGTTTTAGTGGGGTTCTGAAGAAAGAACTTGTCCTGGAACTTCTATTTGAATTTGGCCCAGAAAACTGGCAACACTGCTAGAGCATCTCATGCCACCCATTCCAACTTCATATAGAACAGGACCCACCCAATCTTCAGTTTGTCAGAGACAAAGTTGTCTTTGCAGAGCTGGATGTAGGTGAGCCAGGACTGGAAAAAATATTTCCCAGATGTGTGGTCACCACTGTATGCATCAGAAATCACCAGATGTGGAATATTGGATTGCTCTTGTGCTGAAAGAGGAAATTGCATGGCATGGGGGCGTGGTGCTGGCAATAGAAGCAGCAGGGAGAGCAGATACTACTGGAGTAAGATGCATAAGAAGCATGCAGAGTCAGGGATAGTGTTATTTGGCAAGGTGTTTGGTAAGAGAGGCTTGGGTCTGTTGCACCTGTGCTTCTAGATGAAGCAGACAATCTGAAGAAGCTTCTAGAGGGGCAAGCTGAGACATAGATAGTGCAGATGCTTAATTCTGGTGGAGAAGCAACAAATAAGAGCTGGGCAGAGTTCCAATGAGCTATAGGAAGCTTCCAGACCAAAGTTAGAACCAGAGGCTGCAGCTAATCACATGACTGGTGGAGGGAAATCCAAAGTTTATTAGAGGGGTACAATATGACAGGAATATAACTAATCACCTAGCAGAGGAAAATCTAAAGAGAACAAGTCTAAGGATCTCTCTGCTGCAGTGTGGCACATTAGCACAGGGGCAGAAGGCATGGAACCCACTGTGCAATACAACAGAAACCATTCCAGGGAGCATGGGAGCAGTACAGAGTGTCCTGGAGATGCTAGAAAAAGAAGTCCCCTGACAGACAAGATCAGTCATCTATGCAGATGATTTTGGTACCAGACAGTCAACCTGAAATAGGATAGCTGGTAATGACAACAATGTCATCAATGTGGAGCAAATACCTAAAGCATAGCAGTTGTTCTCCAGGCCTATTCATCAAATGGACTGCAAGCTTCTCTAGCAACATCCAACCCTCTGTTTGCTTTCCTTGCCTCTTGGCTTAACTCTTCAAGAGCCTGCCTCTATGCTTGCTTGCCTGATGCTTGCCTGCACTCATGTTGCCTGCTCTGTGGAAGGATAATAATAAGCCTTGCACAGAAGATTGGCTAATGAAAAAGATGACTCACTAATGTGAAGCCAGCAGCCATTACTGCAAGTAGGATTATGATTATGATTATGCAGGAAGGATCATTATGAGGATGATAATCCAAGTCTTTAATGTGTCAAAAACCTGCATCGAATGTGCCTGATTGCATACTTTATTCAAGGATTGTCATTCATCTAGAATCCAAAAAAAAATCTAAAAAAGGACTTAGATGGCTAACAGACCACAACATTGAAGGTGCAGGCACATAGAGGACAAAAGCTTTGCTTAGTTTGCCTAATGACAGTTTTGACCAAAATTGCCATACATATCGCCAGATCCGATGTGGTTTTTCACAAAAACTCACTTCTGGTTGATGCCAAGCCCCCTTGGCACCTATCCTTAGCAATCCTTGGCAAACATGTGCTACTTAACATGTAATTCATCTTTTTTTTGTGATTGGTCCATGCATTAGAAAAGAAAATAATTAAAAAATAGATTACCTGGCAGAAAGGCTTGGCACTTGGCATGCATTGGCCCCTTCCTCTTCTCTTTCAATGTAAGGTGTCCTTATTTATGTGTTAATATACCTAAATTGCATTCCTCCTGTGCTCTGCACACCTGTGTTTTGCACTTATGCATACATCTATGTTCAATTGTATGACTTTGGAAGATATACATTCTTATTATACAGGATTTTTCCACAGTGTGACGGTATCTGCACTTCACTGTTATTTTGAAATGTCTCATGTTCCACTGCACTCATGCAATGGTTGTAGCATGCTCTGTACTGATATACATACCTATGCATTGTTTGTGTCATATCATGTGGTACCAGCAACCCATTGTTGGCATCATGTGATGTAAATTGCAAACTCTTTTTTTCTTTTCTCACTTCTCATCCACAGATGCTTACCAGGGTGAGCTCTTTGGCTTTTGGTCTATATCTCTAATTAACACCTTTCAAGAAGAATTGACATCAAACTTCTGAGTAGCACCCGGTGATGATGCCCGAAAGTCGCTAAGCACTGTCCTTGTAGATGGTAAACTTAGCACCTCACAAATGAATAGCGTCGGGCGGTCACTAGTGTTTTGATAGAGTCCTAGGCAGGGTTCCAGAAGCCTAGTCTTTTTAGTGTGATTTGAACTTAGAAAAAGTAACGGGTTGCTTAGCAATCTAAGCCGTAAGCCTGCAAGGTGCTAGGGTGCTAGAAGTTGGCAAGGACTCTAGTGACGTAAACGTTGGCAATGATGTGCCCGTATGGCACTGTAATATGAAGGTCGGTAGTCAAAGCTGGCAAGGTGAAGTCGGCAAGACTGATTCACTTAGCGACTCTGAGGACTTAGAATGCACTGAAATGTGATCTGAGCTATGGGGCATATGATTCAATGATGGCTAAGACAAGATATGTACAGTATTTATAGGTGCTAGGCCGCCATGGTAATTAAACTAAAAAGTCGCTAATTAATTAATCAAGAAAAATGAAGACAAGTACAATAGCATGTACCACTCTGGCCTTTTGGCTTAGA
>QLOM01006121.1:0-21609 GCA_003313785.1 Termitomyces sp. MG148
ACTGTTGTCACATATACATTACCGAACGTTGTACAGGATGTTGATGCACCTCGAGAACGCAGGGATACACGCACGCCTGCAAAGAAGAACAGAACGAAGTTAGACCCCACTCAAGAGGAGAATGACCATGCGCGATCTAGGTCCAACTCGAATTCTCCTCCACTGAGCACCTCTCCTCCGAACGAATTGAAGATTCGAGTACGGCAAATAAGTCAAGGAGTTGAGGACATCAGTTGGCAGAACATGAATACGTTAACATCCGATAAGGATATTGAAGCTGATTCTGTTGTCACGGTAGAAGACAAAAAAGACAACGACGACGAGTCTTCAGATGGTCCGGCGGACAACGAGGGTGAGTTTAATGACACCATCTTATAATCTCACGAGCTTATTCTGTGGTGTTATTCAAGCCGCGAACTCAACAACTACGATAGAAATGGCAGAGTCTGAGAGTGGAGACAAGAACCTGAAACGTAAGTTATCGGAACGTGGTGCCAGTCAAGGACCACCAGATAGCGCTCAGCTGCCGCCCGAGCCTCTTAAACGGCCTCGCGATGATGATGAGAATAACCAAAACCGACGGGAAACCAATAATCAATCGCCACAACCAGAACAAAAGCCTCCCAAGTCTCCGAAGAAAGCATCTGCTACTGTAGCCGCGATTCCTAAATTGGTGAGAGCGGTCTGACGTGCTTTGGGTTGATTTGACCATCCTTTCTCCAGAGTGGATTCATGGCTTATGCATCTCCAAGTTCCCCATTTGCTGCGGTCAAGGGTCAGAACATATTCACCTCAAACAAGGCAGCATCGCCTCCTCCCGTTCAACAACCCACACCTGCGCCGCATATCACTGTTATCGGTGGTATCAAGTCAGGGGACATACCCAATCCTTCAACCCCCGGCGTGAAGCGTACTGGATTTGAAGCATTTGCCTCGTCATCGTCGCCCTTTGCATCCGTATCACGCTCCAAGTCGCCCGTATTAGGCTCTACTTCGAAGCTGGGCAGGGCAAAATCTCCTCCTAGGCGCGGCAACTCGTTAAACTCCAATGCTTTCTCGTCTTATGCGAGTGGACTACAGAGCTTTGCTATTCCTCCTCCCAAGCGTGCTCGAGCAGGCACGCCTAGTCACGGCCTAGAGGGCAATTCAGGTCTCGGTGTCTTTGGCAGCGCTTATGATGTAGCAGCCTATGACGATGGAGACGAAGACGATAAAGACGATGAAGGAAGCTTTAGCGCAAAACTAAGGGCTGGTAAAGATGACGACGACGAGGGAGTCCATCTGGACCAAGATAATATCTACAATCTGACAGAACAAGACGGTATGCTGTTTGGAATCTTGTGAGGCATTGTCCCTGATGACTTACGACACTAGTGCTCACTGGGGAAGAAGACGAACAAACCATACATCAAGTGCGAGGTAAACTGTTCTCTCTTGTTGACGGAAACCAATGGAAAGAGCGTGGAACGGGACTCTTGAAACTGAATGTCAAGCGTTCAGATGGTAGTGGCGCACGCCTAGGTTTGTCCATCTACTTACATTGAACTCAAAGCTGCAGACTCCTAACCCTGGAAAAAGTGATGCGTAAGGAAGCAGTATACACGTTACTACTAAACGTGACTTTGTTCCCGGGCATGCGTTGCTCACTTGCACAAGATCCACGATACTTGAGGATGAGTGTTATCGAAAACGGCACGACTATCCATTATAATCTACGGGTAACATGACCCTTTTCCATCTATGTATTATCACTAATCAAGATGTTCTTTCGACAGCTCGCCAATGCCAAGATTGCGAACGAACTCTTGGAGGAAATCGTTGCCAATATACCCCCAGCTTAGTTTGATTATCTGGTCACCTGAACTTTGATCTGTCCCCTGTTTGTTGGCTTGGGCTTATATTCAACTAATACTCTCGCGTACATTTTCATATCTCCTAACATAACATCTTAAATCGATACACTCAAGTATTGTACCGAGAGCTGTGATTGGACCTGCGTGAATACCACAAGACACGCAAATTGAAGGTGGAATGGAATGACACGTTTGCAGCTTGTTGATTCTCACGAACTATGGTTCTCTCTACAACACGCCAGCACTACTTCCGAACCACGTTATTCCTTCGCCGAACCCCTCATACTCACTCTCTGCTTATGCTGACCGTAAGGGCACGATTTCTTCCTTTATCGGTCGGCTTTGATGAATGACGTGTCATAAGATCGGTATTGTCGTTTTTTAATAACGTATGGACACTCAGCACCTCCTCTATGGAGGCCTCACACTATCAGGCGGAATCTTAATATCTGTGAGTCTCTTCCTTGTGATTCCGTCTTTATGATGATTCCCTTTCATCCTTGTTCTTCGAGTTGCGGGCTTCTTTATACTGTGCGCTGTGACGAAGACGATACACTCGGGTCTGGGTTATATATACCCATTTCTGAACTCGTATCTCTCTCAATTTCTTGCAGGTTGCTGACGTTCATCAGTTGTATCTAGCTCTAGTCTTTTGGTCGCCCGCGCCGATTGTGACGCACGAATCGGAAAAGAAATGCCGTTCATATATGTCACCCAAGAAGCGCCTCCCGCTGGCGCAACTTGCGGACCCTAGTTCCGTCGACTTATCCATTATCGTGCCTGCGTATAATGAGACTGAACGGTTGCCGCTCATGATGGCCTCAACGATTGCACATCTCGCGTCACAAAAGAACAGGACGTATGAGATACTCATCGTTGACGACGGTTCTGGGGATGGAACTTCGGAAACAGCACTCAAATTGGCGGCTAAATATTCAAAATCTAACATACGAGTGATCACATTGGAAAAGAACATAGGGAAAGGGGGAGCAGTTCGGCATGGCATGCTTTACTCGAGTGGGGAACGCCTTCTGATGGCGGATGCGGATGGTGCCAGTCGTATAGAGGACTTAGAGGCCCTTTGGACAACCCTGGATACACTTGCACCTAACAATAGACCAGGCGTTGTTGTTGGAAGTAGGGCTCATCTAGTCAAGTCTGAAGCAGTGGTAAAGGTATGTTGTCAGAAGGGTTTTCATTGGATCCCGGCACTAATGTCTTGCCCAGCGCTCATTACTCCGAAACATTCTTATGTATGGCTTACACACCATCTTGCGCATTGTCGGTGTTGGCCACATACGAGATACGCAGTGTGGTTTCAAGCTCTTCTCGCGATCTGCAGCGCAGCAAATCTTCCCGGTGCAACATCTTCCTACGTGGATTTTCGATGTTGAGCTCCTTCTCCTAGCGAAACAGCTTGGCATACCTGTAGCAGAGGTTCCAATAGAGTGGCACGAAGTGGCGGGGAGCAAGTTGAATGTCATGACCGCGTCATTCCAGATGCTTCGAGACTTGCTTATAGTGAGGGCTAACCATCTTTTGGGTCGGTGGAAAGCCATTCCGACGAAACCGAAGTCAGATTAGCGCAAGTCGGATGCGGGTTAGATGTATATTTTATGTACTTGCGAACAAAGGTTGAATATTGAACATTGCCATGACCAACAGCGATGTTGTCGTAGAGCTCCCTGGGAGATCGAGATCGACTGGGTGTTGGAGAATTGGTTGCCACTGACGATTGGACTGGGCCTACTTGCACAGTCACTATTATGCCAGGCTTGACGCTTGCACGATGGGAATTTCAAACCACACTTATTACGAATGGGTTGAAAATATCTAGGGTGACAAACAGTACTTACTTCCGATAGCGCAGCACTCTCGCTCTCAACCTCATACATTCGGGATTCTTTTGACGACAGGTTTCCTCCACGGCTTACAAACAACACCGAGCATCCATCCTTGACTTGGGTGTCTCAATGATACTTGCATCTAGCTTCTGTCTAACTTCGCTTAGTAACACATATGCGATCAGTGCAAGGTGGTTGGTTGGTTGACAATACCCAGGAGGGTCCGCGCATGAACGACCCAAATATGTCAGCCCTTTCACCTTGGTCATTTTGTGGCTGCTGATTCATGACCAAACACGAGAAGGATACTTTTTTTCTTAGGGAAAAGTTCTTAGGGAAAAGTGAAAAGGAAAGTCTTTAAACGAAGGAGAACACCTTTTTATATGGTGAACAGCTGAGCAAGAAACAGATTCTGGCCAGCAGTGTATAGAGTAATAAGGCTGTGTCTCTTTACTCCGTACCTAAGAAACACTATTGGTCAGATCGGCATCATGTCCTTGTCCAATTGTACCTCTCTCTTTCGTTCCTGTGAATTTCTCTGATTCTACACAGCGGAAATTGAACCAATACCTGTCTCTTAAAAACGTTGGAAAGATGTTAGCAGACTGGGTGTGCATCCAGGTATGTTCAACCTTGTATCATTTGCAAGACGTCCAATATATTTCGTGAGATATTGCCTCATACACTCAGTGGTTTTTGAGTATGATCCCCGTATGGTCTATCTGTTTCCATCATTCTTGATGTGGCACTGGTCGGTAAACTTGGTCGGTATACAATTCTGTCGTCACTGTGGTATCCCATTCTGTTCCATGCTTAAATCAAGGGAATGTTCAATACTTGAAGTCTGAGATCTGAACCCGCATCAAGTACGATATTATAATTTATGTCACACATTGACAAGGACGCTACGGTCTCCCTGGAGTGCATGCTTGCAAGGGAGTTGGCCATTTCTGCTAGGTTTTTCCTCCTGGACGAACTAACCTCCCGAAGTCCCCCTCAAGTATGAATTGCCTGCACAGCCTGAACACCTCTTGGGACGTTCGGTTTTTATTCGCAAGGAACACTGCAACGGCACTCTTGCAGAAGATGGTAGCCATTCTGATGCCCCCGGTGGAGACTCGAACCAAAATTTTGATTTACGTTTGTTTCGTCTCAAGCTTCAAACTATCATTTCTCGAGATATGACATTCATTCTATCGTCGCTCTTATGATTGAAACCTACCATGTCGTTAATTATTTAAGGAATAAGCTCATGCAATAGCATTCGCGAAGGATTTCGAACGAGAACTGTGAGTTGTGCACGTTTTTTCTACTGAATCACTGAGGAAAAGAGCAACCACATTTAACATACAGTTCAACACAATTGACTGCGGTAGGGGTCCTAATTTTCTTATCAACATCGAAAGTTTATCAATGTTCCATTATTCCTATTTGTCAGTCCAGAAGGACACGGACAAGGTAGAAATTTCAGTACATAATAGGATGGCGGGGTCGTGATCGAAACTACCGAGGAGGTACTGTACCTTGAAGACATAACAATGCCTCAATTATATGCCCCCTCAACCCAGTACCGACACCGATTCGACAGGAAGGACTCTCCCGAATGCAACGCATGTCGCCACCGGAAACAGTTGAACACTACATATTAGAATGCCAAGCACACGACAGACACAGAGGGGAGATGCGCAGAGTCACAGGCACAGGGCCGGGCGCACTGAGCAAATTGCTAAGCGAGAGAGAAGCAGTGAGAGTCCTTTTCCGATTCATTAACCGCGACGATTCAAAAGACCCTACGGAGATCTGCACTTGACTGAACACACCGGAGAGAACAAAAGGCGGAGGACGAAGAAGAGGAGACGCACCGGGAGATAACAGGAGAGGACTCCCAGAACCACTCTATCCACTGCACTAACAACCTTACTTTATTTCTTTTCTTCTAGAGTACAACGCCTCGAGCAGGCATCATACGGTACAAAACCCAGACCCGGGTGCAGCCACACACAATGGTAGTAGAAGCACAATACGATAAGGCAAATACGTAGACGTCCATACACAGTAGAACCCGACATAGGGCAAGGCCCAACGGGTATGGGATATAATCAAATCAAATAATCCGGAATAAATTGTCGGAATGCTTCCATAATACATGTGTTTGCATGGTGTTCATGATGTCGAAACATATGGGGAGGTAGATGTTTGGAGGCAGACACATGCAGTGCATGCCAACTTTCAATTGACAACCGCAAGCCTGGGTCACCGTGGTATATTTTGAGGTATTTTAGAAAGAATGTGATGTTGAAAACGATTTCTGTACTGAAATTATCCTTGAATAGATCTTTGCTAGTGTTTCCCATTAGAGTTTGGGCAAAAATGGCGCAGGTCTCTAGGACGTCTGACCAATCCCTCTGGGGGATCGTAGACTGCAATGTCGTGTCCGTAAGGTTTTCCAGCAGTATTCCGGCTAACCTTATTGATGGTCGACAGTCAGCAGTAGTGTGGACCATGTCTTTGTAATGCTCAACGACTTTCTTCAAGCCAAGGAGGATGCAATCAAGTTCTTTCGGTGACGAAGGAGAGAAAAACCAGTTCAAAAATGCCTTGATGCAAGGGAATTCTTCATCAGTAAGTCCAACCCCAGACATGTAGAAGAGACAGGTTTTAAACTTCGAGAAACCGTATGAAAAGGCTGAGCGGAAACTCTCGTCCAGCGGGGGCATAAAGATCTGAAAGGCCTGTTCTGCGGCGTCATCAACGCTGATGGATTTTTCGCGACCATGATACTCTTTCACGTGAATGTAATAAATGCCTCGAAACGCAACCTCTGCGCATTTCAGGCCAGAGCTTTCATGAAAAGGCACAGCTAGAAGCGCAAGAAATGGATCTTTAGAACAGAGCTCTTCAAAGGGTCCATCGTATGCTACGTCGTGAGCTTCTCCGTCATGGTACCATAGAAGCCTTGCTATTGCAGCCGCGATGGCGGGCTGGGGAACATCGTGTCTCTTGGCTGCTTGAAGAAGCGCTCGAACAAAGTCGACTGTGTCTTGATCTCCGTATACGTAGGCTGATTTTCAACGTCAAACAATTTTAATTACACAGCTCAAGAACCACTCACATCCATACGGACCTACCTTTGTCAAAGTAGTTTTAATACTGGTTGCAATGGCAAGATTTGCTCGAGGAGAAACGTCTGTAGAAAGCAAGTGAAGGAATGCACGGACTTCTTCTCGTGTAGCAGGTATCAAATTCATGAATTTCCAAGGGAAACATTGAGGCATGGACAATCTTCGTTCCTCAATCAAAGATGGAATTGCGGCAACTGCCTGATCCACAGCGTCATCATTGTGCGTTGCACAGATAGCAGCATAAAACTGGTGATGGATTTCATTAGACAGCGATGGTTCAGTATCATTCCATGGATACATATGTTCACCAAAGGTAAAAGACGGATTTGAATTGAGTGGATGAATCACTGTCCAGGGTTCGGCATGATCATCTTTTGCGTTACCAGCCGAAAGCGAGAACAATGAACAGACTTGCAATCTCAAATTCGCTAGTCCAGCGAGAATAGAAGATGAATCCTGAAGATGATCAGAGACAGCCATATATGCAGTGTATGCACCAGCAACCGTAAAGCAAATGCACGCAACAACTCCAGCGACAAAAATAGGTATCGAGGAGGAGGAAAGGGGAAGCGAGGCAGAAATCAGGGTGTCAAGAAACCCAACAAGGAATAAGAGAACCAGAGGAGCCAGGAGCTGCGGCAGTAGTTCAATAGTGGGGCCCAAAAAGCGCTGAGCACTAGTCCAACTCTTTTGAAAGTCACCAAGATTTAGGTACGCCTGCTTATGGCGAAAACGTAGGATTTTTCCAACGAATCCTCGCATAGTGACAGCAAGGCAGGCAACGGTGATCTTTTATTTGAGAATTGTCAGCGCACGTGTAGAATATTCAGCAACACTGCTTCTATCACTGGATCACTTACACTCAAGACCAACGCTAACGACCAGTAAAAACAGACGCGAACAGCTGAACCTTCAGGTTCGAACGGTATTGGCTGTGTCATATTAGAAGATAGAATATCCGCTTTGTGGACAAGCAGAACGACTTCAGTCAAATTGGAGATGAGACGGTTCGTTTCCATGACTGGATTCTCCGAAAGTCCGCTCAGCGCTTGAACGAAAAATGTGGCTACAATCGCAGAAAACAAGGCAACCTGAGAGTATGCCGTCCAAAAATCGATCAAGAGGACCGACAATAACAAGGAAGAACGTACGAAGATGATCACAGTGTCCAAGGTTCCGCGCCATCTGTCAATTACAGGCTGTACAGTTTCAATATAGTCATTCAGAAGTGGCGTCCAAGCCTTCGAACTCGTAGTTTGTACTGTTGGGAAGGGTTGTATGGCGTATGCTGTTGTAGCGCGTAAGCACGCGAGCATGCTGAAGAAGAAAGCATAGAGGTGTGTACCGGCTGCTACTCCCTGCCTGTCGTCCATTTTTCTTAGGCTCACGCTAATATCATGCATCTCTTCTATAAGATGCGTTCATTAGGTTACTCGATATCAATCAACGCCGGACCTACCTTTGATACTTCTAAGGCCATCCTCCATCACTTTGGTGTATTTCTCGAGGATTTTATCTATGTCTACCGCAGACCTAACAGAATCGATTGTAGGACGGTTCGGCGGTTTGCAAAAGAGAACCTTGCATTTGTGTGTCTTGAAAGATTCGATCACGATCTTCAGAAGCAGGTGCCACAGCGCTATTCATAGTCTCTGAAAATTAGCCGGATACAGAAACATCGTAAAAATGCTATCAACCTGCCTGGCGACAGTGATTAAAAACGGATTCTCTGGTGAAGCGTGAACGTGGAGATCGAGTGTAGGAGACGGAGAGGCGGTGTAATCGATTTAATCAAGATGTCGAAAAGGACCATTTTCAGGCTCAGACCCCATACAGTTTGGTTGTTTCCTTGCAACGTGAGAAATGATCTCCCCTTCCGCAAAGAGCAACCGGTGGACCTACAGATGAAGAGGTACTACATGGCATGTGGATATCCTTAGCGCCGGTTGACACAAACGACAAACGTTCGAGGAGCTTCATTACACCGCATTTGCACCAAGTATCGCAGTAAAAAATAGTCGAAGAAAGGTTGGAACTGAAGTTGAATGAGCCAGTGATGGTCAAACTTTGGATATTTAATCCGGACTTGCCCGGCTGGATCGTAATTTAGTGCCAAGGAAAGGGCTGAATATGTAGTTGTACTGAAATGGAGGATGGACTGGCCAATCGCGTTGTGAACATATGGGTAGACAGCACAGCCATCACGTCAGTGAAGGTTGCAATGTCGACAACACGAGGAGCTGACTGTGAAAATCGTTACATAAGTTTCCATCTGGACTTCATCCCAGGCCCTCAGATGGAGAAACGTGGAAAGCGAGAACTGGACAGCCCCATCAAGTTGTTAGTCGATGTAAATCTAACATTTTTTGATCCGGAACGTCCACCCCCTGTATTGCATTTGCATATCATACCCGACAAGGCGAAGTAAACAGGCAGCAAAGACAGCTTCGTCGAGGCTTGTCAGTGGAGAATACAACCTCCACTGGTATTCTCCTAATATTTGTGGCAAAGTTCAAATAAAACCCATATAGAGGCCTCTAAGAGAGTGGCGTCAGATGACTGCGGTCCTGTACAGTGGTTGCTGTCCAAGATGTGTGTATCCAAGCAGATTATCCGTTTTATATGAGTATGACTTGGGCTATCCGAAGATCATCCACTGAAGAAGCCTGGTCATGACCATCCGATGAAACGGCATATGGTCGGTGCGGAGCATTGTGCCTCCGATGTTTTAATCACGGAGTATTAAAGAGAAAGAACGCTCCAGACAGTTGTGCAAGCTAAATGGCATTCACAATGGGTTCCTACATACTTACGTTCGCGTCTTTGCTGGTGGCGGGAGTATCTGGACAATCTACGTCGGGACCATGGGGTCAGGTCAATTCGAGCACCACTGCCCGGAAAGATGCTTTGCTGACAACATCTAAATAACCAGTGTGGTGGGATTGGGTGGACCGGAGCGACAGTGTGCCCTGCTGGATGGTATTGCAGTGTCGTGAACCCATACTATTCCCAATGTCTTCAAGGTTCATCGACGGCCTCTCCGACGAGTACTATACCAGGTGGCGCAACTACCACCACGGCTTCAGCTTCTGCTGGTACTGCCACCCTTGCTCCAAACTACTCTTGGATCCGAGCGGTCGTAAGTTTTCAAGGAATATGTGTAATCTGAGTGACGGCTCAACTCAGGAATTTGCAGGAGGATCCCAACTTCCACAAGTACCTCAGATCTGAGGTTATCAATACTGCCTCGCAAGCTGTCCTCGGGGACCCAAGCACTGCGGGACAATTCATCATTACAAATGGCCAGCTCATTCAGAATGCAAATGGGACCCCGCTTTATGCAGTCGTCGAAGACCGTGCAAATTCAACCGTCGTCAAACTGAGGATGGACTGGTCAACAACACCAGCGACATCCGGAACCTTTGTCTTCAGTGGAGATACCGTTGAATGGAGCAACCCGGCTATCACGCGGCCGCAAAACAATGTCAGTATAGTCGAAGGTTATGAGATGAAGTGACTGACTCAAGGGGGTTTTCAGGCTTGGTTGGTGTGTCCAGACGACGCAGGAAACTTGGATCTCTACATCAACCTTGGGCCGTATGACTATATGACGCCCGCCGGTTGCGCAGATGAGACTATACATGCGTACACAGGTTCAACTGCGTCTGCATGAGCTGAGTGTGTTTGATAGAGGACAGCCATTCTGAGTCCGCACAGGAATCAAGCTACATCTACCTTCAATGATACTCTCTAGGCTAGGATGACATTAGAGGATGCTGGAGCGGATTTGAGGTCAAGGGAGAGTTTTAGTTGCTAGTCCAGTCGAAATTCAGAAAGTCGCGTTCAATGTACTGTGATGCTGCTCATCTTCAACTCGAAAAGTGATATTTGCGGGATGGAAACTCTGTGATTGAATGAAGTCTTAACTAGTGTGAGATAATATACCTTGAGGTCTGCATTGCTGCCTGATTGTGAGAAGACGGGGATGTTGTCATTACTTGTAATATCACGGGGTATTTCCGAGAAGTCCGTCGAAGCCTCACAAACTCCGACTACGCGTCTGAGGTTTATAAAACTCGATGAGTAGCACTCGCTTGAAGCGCAAGTTGGTCGATCTCGGCGTCAACACGTCCAGCGCCAAAGCCAATGAATCTTTCTGTCTTGTACTGTAAACCGTTAACCCTCCTACCGTGCACTGTCTCAATTGGTCATCGTAGATTGGAACACCATTACCTCCGCTTGAGAAATCCAAGGATACGGGAGAATTTGTACCTCTCTGGAAACAAGAGGTGTGCATATACTTAGTTCAATTGCAGGCATGAATTAGACCTGTCCTTATAGGTGAGAGATGAAAAGGGACGGCGACGCCTCCACGGGGCTTTCACTGGTGGATTCTCTGCTGGTTATTTCAATACAGTTGGATCTAAAGAAGGTAATGCTACTATTATCACATAGGGCGTATCTAACGTGTTACAGGATGGACTCCGTCTACATTCGTCTCGTCCAGAGGAGACAGGGCGAAGCAGAAGGCCGCACGTCCTGAAGACTTCATGGACGAGGAAGATTTGCAAGAATTGAGAGACAGCCGGAAGCTGGTGGACACCACGGATGAAATGGACTTTACGGGTGGCAACAAAGAAACTGCCGACGAGCCCGAGAACGAGTGAGTGACCTTGTCTTGTTGAATATTATTCGACTCATCCTAATGTTGCAGTTCAATCACCTCTGCCCTTCAGACCTTTCTTCTTCCTGCACCTACAGACTCTGCCGGCGCCCGTATACTGAAAAAGATGGGTTGGCGAATGGGCCAAGGCATTGGCCCGCGAATATCGCTGCGCAAACGAAAGTTGCAGGACCTACAGTTTTCTTCTGGGGGACGCGTATCCAGTGAACTTGCCAACATACCAGATGACGACGAAGAAGCCTCAAAGCATACTTACGCCCCTCGTGATACCCCGATTCTAGTAGTAGAGCGGAAGGACAATTCTCATGGACTGGGTTATAAACCGGGAATGGGACTGCATGAGAGTGTAGGTGGAAAAAGTAGCTCTGCAAGTGCCAAGGAGCCTCGTATCTCTGGTATGTCTTTTCAATGGGAGATGCCTTCTCTAAGATCATCTTCTTAGCTGGTTTTGGTCTCGGGGCGTTAAACGAAGCTGATGAAGACGATTTGGACGTGTATGATGGAGGCGCCATAAGTAACAGGCGACGCGAAGCTTACGACATTACTGAACATGAGAAAGATGATACAGTAACCATCGGTGGGACGTCAGCCAGGCAATCAAAAACCTCAGTCGTGAGCTAGCTTCCTACTACGTTTGAAACAATCCACATACTCACGTACCAAAGCAACCAACCGGGTCTGTGGCGTTTTTCCGGGATGGGCAAGCTGTACTATCTGGCTTCGAACTTTCACAAAAGCCCGTTTCGGAAGATCGCTGGTGACTCCGCTCATTTGTGATATTTCTACTTTTTTCTGATGAATGATAAATAGGTTCCCAATACCAGACATTCCGACGGGCTGGAAACCAAATCCTCGTCGTGTCTGGGAGAAGGACAAAGAAAAGGAAAATGTACCGTCTGCTTCTCGGATTGCACCAAGGGGCAGGGACTCGAAGATCACAGCGGACGAAGTACGTCCAATCAACCATATCTCGTGAATGTATTCTCACGTATGATATAGCGAGGAGCTATGCTAGGCGAAACCCAGCTTCCGGCTGCTCCCCGCTCAGTTTTCGATTATCTATCCAAAAAAGATCGTGAACGACTCCAAAGTTTTGCTGCTAACAGAGGCAACCTTCCGTCCTCCCCCAACGGCTCTACGACAGTTCCCTCAGAAGCCATTAGAACACCACGTACAGAACCACACATCGCCGAAGCTGCGCTACGTGGCTTCCAGCCTTTCACCTCGGATCCCGTCAAGCACTCGCGCTACAACACTTACCTTCAATCGCAAGTCGGGGCTGACGCCGGTCCCCCACTACAGCCGCTTCCCCACCAGCGCACGGACGAGTTCACTAAAGAGGTCGAGGATTACGCCAAGGCCGCGTTGCTGTTCAAGCCCATGTCCAGTGCGATGGCCGGGCGATTCACCAGTGCCGTCGTAGTGGAGGCGGGGCCAAAAATGCACGAAGGGCTGCACACGCCCTCGCACGAAGAAGAGTCACGGAGTGAGGAGGAACAGAAGAAGGAGGAGACGGAGAACCTGAGCCCCAAGGCCCATGCTGCGCGGGTGGGCATGTACGGGCCGTTGACGCGCGAGACGAAGCCATGGCAGCCTGCGAAGCTGCTTTGTAAACGATTCAAGGTTCGGGATCCTAATCCTGAACCGGAAGTGGTCGTGCCTACGCCTGCTGCGCCTGGGTCCAACTGGCAGCAGCCGGACATTGCGATGGCGTCGTCTACTGGAGAGGGGACGGGGACCGGGTCAGGTGACGCGGGTATGAATGGCAGGAGTGGGCCAAAGGACGTTTCGAATATTGGACTGGGGGAGGACGATGATCAAGGGCGGGATACGCTTACGTATGAGCGGCCGACGATGGATGTTTTCAAGGCTATTTTCGCAAGTGACGATGAGGATAGTGACGACGAGAAGGAGCAGGAGAAGGATGAGGAGGAGGCGGAGGAAGGGAAGGAGCTACCCCCTACTGAAACTGCGTCAGGTTCTGAGCCTCCTCCGGCCGCTGCTCCGCCGCCTGCTCCTGCCGTCGCAGAACCTGTGGACCTCAGCTCTTTCAAGCCTACGTTCATTCCACGCGAAGGAAAGGGTAAAAAGGACAAGGACAAGGATGGTGAGAAAGCCAAGAAGGAGAAGAGGAAGCGGGAGAAGGAGAAGCCGGCTGTGCTTTCTTTTGCGCTGGATGAAGAGGGTGGGGATGAGATGATGCCGAAACTACCGAAGGATCGGCCGAAGAAGAAGAAACAGAAGAAGGAAAAGGGGGCGAGGGAGGAGGATGATGGGGATGAGGGGATGTGGGTGGAGAAACCTGCGGCGGATGCGGTGAAGGATCTCGTGGTGCCTCGACAGGATACGGAAAATGACACGAATGCTGCTGGACCGCCGAAAGGGAGGAAGAGGGCTGTGGATTTCCTGTAAAAGACTGTGGCTCTGATTTATCCCTAGATACTGGAGTTGAAGAATCTAATGGATTGCTTTTGAGAGGGGTCGTGCGTGGCGCACTTAAGCCCACCCGTCGTACTATAGGCAGCCTTGAGAGGTAAACCCACTGTCTAATCACTCTCCTCCTCCTCCTCCTCCTCCTCCTCCTCACTCGGCCACTCCTCTGCCGCGTCCTCCTCACTCTCCTCGCCCTCGCCCTCGCCCTCCCGCTCCTTCCTCTTCTCACCAGCCAACACTTCACCACCCGCGTCCTCATCCGCAAGGGTCAAACACGTCAGACGCGTGCCCTTGGTATCATACACCGCCACGGGCGCGATCTCCACGACCTCCTCGCCCGCACCCGCGGCGGGGGCCGGGACCATCGCGAGGTCGTACACGTGCATGAGCCCGTCGGAGGACACGGTGCACGCGATGGTCGTCGCGTCCCGTGGGGACACGCTAGCGGGGAGCGCAATGTCGAGTGTCGAGACGGCTTTGACGCTGGGGGTTTGTGCCGGGGTGAGTGGGTCGCGGGATGAGACGAGATGAGAGATGTACGTACCGGTTGTGATGGCCGGTGAGCGTCGCGATGAGCTTGGGCGGGGTTTGTGGGTCGGAGGAGACGGTGTAGATGGATACGAGCTTGTCCTCTGCTGCTGCGAGGAGGAGCTCGCCCTCCCCGACTACGCGGCGGCAGAAGTGCACGTCGTGTAGCCGCGAGGGGTGTTTTATCGTGTGGAGGACCTCCATGCCCTGTTGGGCTCTCTTTAGCAGTGAGAGGGAGAGAGGCAAGGCGACGCACGGTGGTGTACATGTCTATCGTCGGGCCAGTCTGAACAGCGAACAGGGAGCCGTCGGTCGACCATCGTACGACCTCGGCCTCTGCACAAACGAGAACGAGAGACACGCGTCAGCCGGTGAGAACGAGAACTCGAGGTGGGGGCAGAGACGCGCCTTTAGCGAGCTTGGTGCTCGCGCTGCCGCGGCCGCGCATGAGGTCCCACATGCGCAGCGCGCGGTCGCGGCCGACGCTCAGCGCGACCTTGCCGGTGGGGTGCACCGCGACGGAGTTGACGCGGCCCTTGTGACCCTTGAGCGCACGGAGGACGCTCCAGTCGCGCGCGCGGAAGAGACAGAGCGTGCCGTCCTCCGAGGCGGAGAGGAGGTGCGACCGCGAGGGGAACTCGAGGTGCGTTATCGAGCCTACGCGGAGTTTGGAGTTAGCTGCGCCACAGTCGACAGCGAGAGGGAAACGCACGCACCCTGGTGGTGCATGAGCCCGCCGACCTCTTTGCGCCGCCGGAGGTCCCATACTTTGATGATCTCGTCTGAGCTGCCGGTGGCGAGCCACTTGCCGCCTGCGGGCGAGGCGGCGACGGCCTTGATGCATGATACATGTGCGGGGAAGATGAATATTGGCGTGAGGGCGATGGTGTATGGGCAGTCGGGCGACGTCGACGGCGATGGCGATGGGGAGACGGTGCCGTGGAGGCCGTAGAGCAGTTTTTCGTAGGACCCGGCAACGATCTTGAACGATGTGGGCAGCACACGCCGGGGCTGTTGTCTTGTGGTGGGTTTCATGGGTGGGGTTTCGTCGTCGTCGCCGTCGTCATCGTCAGTGTCGCCGTCGTCTTCCCGTCTCTTCCCTTTATCCACAACCCCCGTGCCCTTGCCAGGCCTCGGCGACCCTCTAACTCTCAAACTAAACTTTGGCTTCGGCGTCGTCACCCTCGCCTTTTTCGCAGGCGGCGGCCCATGCGCGCGCTTCTCCTTTGCCATGCTCGGGTATCGGATTTACGAAAAAAAATTAAATCACGGCGGATTCCGAAATTTGTTGTTGCGACTATACCATGATGCGGGTATCCACGCGCACGCGCACGCTGGCCCTCGACGGGCGTGCGTGTCGCCGGCGTATCGCGGAGCATAATGCGTACGTCAATGCGTTTGTGCGGACCACGGCGCTGCCCTCCACGGACGGCGGGCAGGGGCAAGGGCAGGGGCAGCAAGGGATCCGCGGGTGGCCGGTCGCGGTCAAGGACAACATTTGTACGCGAGACATGGCGACGGGGTGCGCGTCGCGCATGCTGCAAGGTGCGTGCGTGCGTGTTTCCCGAGCGAGCGGACGAGCTGAGGCGCAGCAGGCTTTGAGCCGGGGTACGACGCGACGGTCGTGCGGCTCCTGCGCGCGCACGGGGCGGACGTGCTCGGCAAGACGAACTGCGACGAGTTCGGGATGGGGTGCGTATGCGTCGTTTGTTTTGATATCGAGACAGTACGCTACGACAGAGACTACAGATCGATGAACGTGTATTCCGTGCACGGGCCCGTGCTCAACCCTTACGGCACGCCCGCGTCGGCGGGGGGAAAGTGGACGACAGAGGCTGTTGCGGCTGCGCGCGTCGCGGGCGGGAGCTCTGGGGGGAGCGCGGCGGCGGTGGCGGCGGGGATGTGTCGCGTGTGAGTGGGCCGGTTTACCTGGTGCGGGTGTATAGCTAGCTGCCTGCTGCAGAGCGCTGGGGACGGACACGGGCGGGTCGACGCGACTGCCGGCGTCGTACTGCGGGGTGGTGGGCCTGAAGCCGTCGTACGGGCTGCTCTCGCGGTGGGGCGTGGTCGCGTTCGCGGACAGTTTGGACTGCGTCGGAGTCTTTGGGGCGGACGTGGGGAGCGTGCGGGAGGTGTTTGGGGTGCTTGATGTGTATGATGCGAGGGACCCGACGTCTGCGCCGGTGGAGAGGCGGGAGGAGGCGCGGGGGAGGTGGCGGCGGCGGATGGAGGAGCTGGGGCTGGGGCGGCGCGGGGGCCGGCTGGACGGGCTGAGGGTCGGGGTGCCACAGGTGTGTGGCGCAGTTATCAAGAGGCGGGCGCTAATTCTTGCAGGAGTATTTCCCGCGAGAAATGACAGAGGACGTTCTGCGTCCGGTGAGAAGGACACTGCGCGACTTGAAGGAGAGGGGCGCGGTGATTGTGCCGGTGTCGTTGCCGAACACACGGTATGCGCTGAGTGCGTACTACGTGCTTGCGAGTGCAGAGGCGAGCAGCAACCTGGCGAGGTACGACGGTGTGCAGTACGGTGTGTCGCGCGTGTATCTGCCACTATAAGTGCGCTGACCTGTACACAGGGATGAACGTGAGGGGCCCCGGGACGACTGCAGGCGAGATGTACGCGTGGACGCGGTCGGCAGGGTTCGGGGGGGAAGTGCAGCGGCGGATTCTGCTGGGGACGTACGCGCTGGGGGCAGGCAAGTTTGACAACTACTTTTTGCAGGCGCAGAGGGTGCGGGAGATGGTGCGGGGCGACTTTGCGCGGGTGTTGGGCGGGGAGAGCGGGGTGGACGTGCTGGTGCATGCGTCGGCTGTGGGGACGGCGCCGCGCATGGGCGAGGGCGAGGGCGTGGGCGCAGAGGGGTACGTGCAGGATGTGCTGACGGTGGGCGCGTCGTTGGGCGGACTGCCTGGGCTCAGTGTCCCGGTGGCGGGCGAGGAGGGCTGGCCGGTTGGGGTGAGCATTGTAGGTGGATGGGGAAGTGAGGAGATTTTGTTTACAGTTGGAGAGACGGTAGGGATGGAGTTTTGATACTTTTATTATTCTAATGATACTAGTCACTCTAATGATACAAAGAACAGTACGGTAAACCGATTGAGTAGGTGCGTGGGGAAGTGAAGAGATCTTGTTTACAGTTGGAGAGACGGGAGAGTTCTGATACTTTTATTATTCTAATGATACTATAGTCGCTCTAATGATACAAAGAACAGTACAGTAAACCGATTGAGGTGAGCATACGGGTTGTTTCACCTCATATCGAACCCTCAAGCTACCCATTGACCTCTCCTAGTTTCATCCTAGCCCAGGCATTTGAGCCTACAGCATAAAAGGCTCTACAAAATTTCGTTCGAGCAACAAAAAAAAAACCCGCTAACAAGTAGCGGGAATCATGGCATCAGTAGCGCAGAGCAAGACAAAACCACCACCGCCACCACCGAAGATTATCACACTCGATGGTCACATTTCAGGCAAGAAGGGGCTAATCAGCTTGAAGATTGATTGGTTGGAAAGAGTTGCCGACCTGAAGCAAGCCATCAAAAAGGTTGAGGAACCTGCCTTGAATCACCTAGATGCAGATAGACTTGATGTCTACAAGCTTGACATGGAGAACAAGGATGACAATGGGTATGCAGGACTCCAGGTAAAGTGTTCACATTTTTGATAATGTCTTTCTCTTTGCTTACTTGTTATGTTCATTAGAATCGCTGGAGTCTCGATCAGTATCCGACAGAAGCATGGTTGCGCTTGAAATTAGAGGACACCGATTACCTCCACAAGTTGTAGTCTGACAGAAAAGGTACGCCCACCAACGAGATGGACAGGATCCATTTTTTGGTGGTGCTTCCAGAAAATGATGAGCCACCTGGTATTATGAAGATTAATTTCTATTATTTTTTGCTGACCCTCTGTTTGGATAGTGAAACGGCAGAAGATCTTGGACAACGATTCCAGAGGTAGGCAAGATTCAGCATTTTGATATTTTGAAGCGACAATGGGACAATTCAACACAGATCAGCTTATTGCAACACTGCAGCAATGGACCGAGGAGCAAGCCATGCTCGCACCTCCCATTGACATGGAAGAAACTTTGCAAGCATTTGGGAATTCCTTTCCCCTCCAGCAGTGCGATGGTATCTTTTTGTCAATCCATGACTGGATGCTTGCCAATTTTAAGACCAAAATGGGTCTGCCTTTCGTTGATTGGAAGAAATGCATCAGAATTCCAATCGTTGGTGCTGCATCTGGAACCGGAAAGACATCAATTTGTTCTAGGATGCTTCAGCATCTCGCCCATCAAGCACAAGAGTACGACTCTCTTCCTTCGAGTGGCCATGGTCAGTCTGACCCTCCAACACAAGCTGGCCTGCGTACTGTCATTTCTGATCCCAAGGCAACACCAGGAGACTATTTGCCAACTGAGACAAACGTCCACAGGTTTTTTTGGACGGAGCAGCGACTCAAAACTTTCCGAGCTCAGCTGATACGCTTGAATGAGCGCCAATTGACGCTGACCATTGACTTTGCAAAAGAGAAATTCTCACAAGTCCAGGATGCTTGGCTGGAAATTGCAGTCTTGATTCTCATCGTGTACCAGAACATCTATCATTGTGGTGGACCCATGTGGAAGACGCGTGAACAGCTCATTTCCCTTCTGCAACACCAATGGTCATCCCTTCGTGAAGCTCTTGAAATTCTGTATGGAGTCGAAAAGGACAACATCATTGCCATCCATCTAGATGAAACTCAAGTGGTCAGACTAGATATTCCCCAGGAGATGGTTCGTGCACTTGTTTCTTTCATGGGCCCTGATCGGGGGGATAATTATCCCTTCATCTTCCCCATCCTCTCAGGGCTTTCTATGGAAACCTTGCTGGACTGCATCATATGTGTTGGAGCTGACATTGTTCGATACACACCTCCAGTTCTCACGGTTGACTCAATACTGACCATTATCGATGCCATGCTATCGAGCTTGGGTGATGGTGCTACCAAACCATCCAAATCACTGGGTCTCCGAAGGCTCCTGCATGATATTAGGGGCCCCACAAGATATTTCCAGGCTGTGCTGTTCATTCTTCAACAATTCAGCAGACAAGAAGAATCTGACTCTTTCCGCCTTGACTCTATTGTCGACAGAAATGATATGCGAGCAGGTCTCGAGGATGCTGAACAGAACTGGCCCGCTGTCTTTGATGTTGTTGTCAGAATGACGCAAACAACCGTCTTCACTCGCGATTTGAACATCCTTTAGAAAAACAATCGGCTGATGGTTGAGCTTTTCAACTTGGATATTCTCGGCAAAGAAATATACGTTCATCACTGGTTCACAATCGATGGAGTCAAACAATCTCTTTCCTACTTGATTGCACGAGGTTGGCTGACAATATGCGACTTTAAATTTGCTGGCGGGTGTAGCAACTAGGTTAGATGTAGAATCTTCCTTCCCTTTTTGACGGTCTTTGGCGCTTGTCGTGAATCTCAAACACTGATTTTAGCTGATCACTCCGGCATGGTGCCCATGTGCAAGAAATTACATTGGACCCAGAATGAGCAGTACGATGCAAAAACCCTTCAGTACAAGCTGTTGATGCCATGGGTCAAGGACAACTCTTCTCCACAGAGGTGTAAACTCTCCACCATCTTTGGCGATCTGGGGGCTGTTGCAGATGCGGCTTTTTACGTTCCTGCAGCAGCCAAATACAACGAGCTCAGTAGCAAGTTGAAAAATTCGAGGATCTGAATGACCTCATCCTTCATTCAGGCTTGTGCCCCACGGTGTATCTCAATGCAGACAAGGCCGCATTCGCAGATTCTTTTGTCTTTTTGCCCCTGGAAAGAGAAAGACTCTCTGAACACAAATATCATGTCCTTTGCATCCAGTCAAAGCTTTTCGAAGAGTCTGCTCTATCCATTGGTCAGGTTGAAAAAGAGTACGAGAAGGTTTGACTTGTGTGTGGATCGCGTCCGTTCACCCTGGTCATTGTGGCAAATAGACTCAGTAGTATGTGTCTGATGCAACTCGCCCACCACACTGACAACGATCTTAAGTCGCATGTCCTCGTGCTGGATCAGAAGGGTTTTGACACATTCTATGGTGAGCCCTTACTGCTGCAGGGTCATAACAGGGCAGGAATTGCCTGTGTTCCACCAAGATGAAGAAATTTTTCTAAAATTGTGATGCTGTCTATTACAATAATTCCGATGCTCTTTAATAAATAGTATAGTAGTCCTGTATCGTGCGATCTGGCACTGGGTAATAAATATATACTTACAATGGGTTCCCCTCTTCACTCTTCATCACTTTCGTCTCGTACGGGCAAAAGTGTGGATTGCGCGTCCACCAGACAGGGCCGGAAGGGATGACGGAGAAGCGAGCTCGAGTGCGCGCGGGATGAAATGATGCCAAGACAGGTGGGGCGGTGGGATAGGACGGTCAGGCTGGCGCAGAGGCGGGGGAGAGGAGGCAGGGTTGCGCCCGGTGCTTGTGGCTGAGTTGAGCGTGAGCAGGGAGAAGAGTCCCGTGTAATCTTCTTGGTCGCGTATTATGTACGTCGCCGCCCTGGCACACGCACAGTTCCTCGCGTATTTGTGATAGTGATCCGAGTCTAGACCTCCGTCTAAGTAGTCTATTATCGATTGTTAGCTTATTTGCCAGTTTCCCTGAAAGAAGTAGATGACCAGGTGATTCCAATGTTAGAGCTGGCAGTTCTCGCTCTCTCTAAGTAGAAGGATGTAGTTTTAGTCATCCTTCTGTCTGCGGCAAGAACCGTAAAATGGTTTTCTAAACCTTCATCTGACGATGTGGGGTCAGCTGTAACATGTAAATGCTTGACCGCATAGCCAGTTGGGCATGGCGGATGAAGTATTTTATTCAGAAATGGATGAATTGAAATTGTTGCCTTGACAGTCCCACAGTGACTGTCAAAATTTGAGAGACGATCATCATTTTGTGGAAGCTTTCCCAGTGGCTCTAGAACTGAGGTTGCAGAAGTCACCTAAATTTTCTTAGTCTCGTGATTCACCGCCACCCTCACTCAAAGACCACACCCTGTCTCTCGCAGGCCAAGAAGCTTGCCGCTTTGCGGATAAAAGTAGAAGGAACGACAATTTCACGATGAAAAGTCATAACCACTGTAATTATACA
>QLOM01006125.1:0-26074 GCA_003313785.1 Termitomyces sp. MG148
GCCATCAGGCAGGTGACCCAGTATAGGACCACAAAAAGAAAAATGGAAGCCTGATCAAAGAAGGAACTCAACCGAAGTAACAAAGGAGCCTGGTAGGAGAAACCGCGAGGACTGGGGACAGTCCAGATCTCAGTTTGGGGGAGGATGATAGGAACAGCCCGGCACTGAGGGCGGAAAGAGCAAAAGTATCCCCAATGAGGACGCCGCCCTTCAGCGGGACCGACAGGACCCAAAGACGGGATAGGTTGGAAACAGACCGAAAAACGGTACGGAACGAACCCGGCGGTACCCACCGCGGAACCCCAGAAAGGAACAGAGGAATGGAATGACGGAAGAATGGAAGACGGAAAGCGGATAGCAGAGAAGGAAAGCAGGATCCGCTAAGAGACAACGGAGGAACCTTAGTCGGACGGGATACTATAAAACTGTACAATATGTTCGGAATAAATCATCTCTTTCACCTCGAAACATAGTCCAGCGTTCACGATACAGAGTACAAAAGACATTCCGAACTAGTCCGTTGCGTCCTGCGTATCCAACAGCGTTTCCGTCACCGATTCCGACAGCGTCCTCTTTCTTACCGCGCTTCTACCGATCCGTCGTCTACCGCGAAAACATAACATCCCGATAAACCGCTAGGAGTTTCCGCCAAAAAGCTTACGTCCTACCGGCAGCTACTTCCATCGCGCGCTCAGACGGTCGACTTAGAGCAATCAGGTGGTTATCCTCGGAAGATTCTTCGCTGACTATCAGTCACCCCTATAGCACGCTAATAATAACAGACTTATCAAAAGTCTACCTTCTGCTTATAGGAAGTTAGTGACGTTATCAACGTCTACCCAAAGAAGTCATTCAAAGCGGAGAAAAATGCCTTCAACCACCACATCATAATCCCTCTTGAGCACCTCTACGCAATACTAATTATGAACAAAGAAGGAATCCTCCACCAAATTTGTAAGGCCCCCCTGGACAACTACTTCGCTCAACACAACTCCCAAAACACCTCCACCCCTACCTTCCCAATTAACCCCTTGTTTACCCTATCCCTGGACAATTTACTCCTTCTCCGGTATGGACAAATCTATGCTCTGAACTATAGAAACATAAGGCTTGACATCCTACAACAACACCATGACTACAAACTATGGAGCTACCCCAGAACCTGGAAGACTTACCAGCTTATCTTTTACATGTACTTCTGGCCTGGCTTGAAGGAGGATGTCGCCCGCTATGTCAAGGCCTGCGAGCCCTGCCTCTGGGCCAAGATTCCCCAATACCACCTCTATGGTCTCCTAAAACCCCTTTCCGTAGGACGCTACCCTTGGTCCTTTATTTCCATGGATCACATCCTTGAACTACTGGAGTTGGAGGAGTACAATGACATCTTTATTGTTGTCTGCTGCCTCATCAAACAAGCTCTCTTCATTCTCTGCTGCATCACCGACAACGCCCCAGAGTTCACCAAACTCTTCCTTGAGCATGTCTTCTTCAAGCATAGTCTTCCAGACAACATTGTTTCCGACCGCGGTTCTTTATTTGTCTCCTGGTTCTAGCAGTCCCTATGCAAAGCCCTAGACATTAAGACCAATCTCTTGACTGCCTACCACTCAGAGACAGATGGACAGACAAAAAGGGTCAACCAGATCTTGGAACAATACCTCTGCCTCTACATCAACTACTTCCAGAACAATTGGCACTCCAACTTGCCCCTTGCCAAATTCACTTACAACAACATCCTTCACTCCGCCACCCTTCTTTGCCAACAAAGATTACCATCTCTGCCTTACCTTCTCGCTCAAGGACATCCCGTTGCATGTTGCCCACAAAGTTGCCCATAACCTCTAGGACCTCCATAAATTTCTCTGGAAAGAAATTGACACCGCCAACAAAGCCTATGCCAAGCACATCAACATCCACTGCAAGACCACACCTGATTGGACCCCTGGAACGCTTGTATGGCTCAACCAATGCAACCTCAAAACTCAGCGACCCTTTGTCAAGCTTGACCACAAGCGACTGAGACCCTTCAAAATTCTCTGCAAAGTCTCCTCACACGCCTACAAACTCAACCTACTCCCAGAACTCAAAGGCCTCCACTTGGTATTCCATGTATGCCTCCTCAACAAGCACTCCTCGGACCCCTTCCCTAGTCAGTAACCCAACAGACCCCTGCCAGTCAAGGTTGAACTCGTCCCAGAGGGTTCTGTCCTTATTTAGAGTATTTTTTGTGTTGGCAGGAAGGGTCTTCTGTTGAAAGTGTTTGTAGAATTTGAGGAGATGGTGGGCCTATTGTTCCGGAGTGCTGGTGAGATTGTGTTGCCCCAGGCTAATGAGAAGGACCTGGATGCACCAGGCAAATTCTGCAGGAGTGATTCATAATGTGCAGAGTATTTTGTCATGCTGTTGAGTGTAGGCCTCAGTCTGTTGCCATCTCCCTAGGGGCATGGAAGGCATTTGTGTGGGGAGAAAGTGGGGTTGAGGGAGGTTGGGGGCCTCGGTGTAGATGTAGTAGGAGCCCGGGGCCGGAGGTGCTGCTGGGGCTATCCAGCCAGCAGGGGGAGTTTTTAGTAGCCTGCCTGGTAGTACCTGCGTGTAGGGCTCCAGAGGTGCGTAGGCAGGGCCATGCTACCACTTCAAGGGTATTCTTTGATTGGGGAGGCATAGGATACTCTGCTCTGATCTTATTCCCAGAACTGGGAAGGTCATGTGAGGTAGTGTTTGATGGGCAAAGGAGGGTAGAGGGGTTGAGGGGTGCTGAGGTAGTAAGAGGTGTCAGGCACAGGCCTTCCATAAGCATCAGTCCGGTGACCAGAGGTTTGGTAGGTATGAGTGTATGTAGCCATTGAGAATGGAGTAAGGTAGAGTCTTGATATTATGTCAGGTTCCACTGACCTGGAGGCTCAACAAGTCTGGGAAAGGCCTTATAAAGCAGACTCAGACAGGTACAAACACAAATAGTGCCTATCAAGAGCCAGAGGAGTACGTTGGAGTGCAAGAAGTGCGCTGGGGCCAGGGAAAAGCTGGGCAGGATGCGCTGAGATGTATAGTAGGAGGCGCAAGCAAGGAGCAAGCGCCGGGGCAAAATAGACTAAATAGAAAACGTCCAGGATGGTTGGTAAATGTACAGACATGCCGGCAATTATTTTGTAGTGTGGAGGATGCAAGGAAAGTTTGCACGGTTAAGGTTTTAAGGTTAGATGGGTGCAGAGCTGATTAAGTTGGAGACCAGGAAGTCAAAGACTGAGACAGAGAGATGAAAAAAAACAAAGCGGAAAAAAGAAGGCAGGAAACAAATAGATTGAAAGAGAGAAGTATAGAAGACAAGATACGAGAGATTGAGAGACAAGTACAAGGCAGTGTAATAGAAACGAGTACAAGACAATGAAATAGGACGAGTATGAGGCTGACAAGATGAAACCAGAGATGAGGCAAAGAATACCAAGAATACTTAGGCAATATCAAGATTACTGTACGAGATGCTATGGTGGTGCTTATATACTATGGTATGCTAAGGTCTAAGAGTTTCAGTACCGAGTCTGAGGATGGACTCTGGGGTTTTTGTAGTGGCCCAGCGGACATAGGAGTGGACAAAGAAGGCTTGCGAGTGTCGGTTTGGGGTGCGGTAGTAGCGTTGTTACTTTGGGAGTTGTGGCATTAGTGCTGCGTGACTGGCAGGAGTGCGTGTAAGGCATGATGCAGTGAATGATGCATGGGATGTCAGGTTGATCCAGAGTGATGCATAATGCGTCGAATGATGCATGATGATGCATGATGTAGTGAATGTCAGGAAACAGGTCCTCAGACCATCCACCCTAGCTTTGCTTAGTCTGTGTTGATGTTGGCACCCACATCTAGCCACCATCTGGACCGCTCCGGCCCTATCCTGCTCCATCCCTGTCTTGGCATCGACACCTGGTAGGTCAGCTGGTCTTTGGACCCACTCTACTTGCCGGCAGGCCTTTATGCCATTGGCTGGCTTACTTATGCAGGTCTTTATGCTATTGGCTGGCTTACTCATGCAGGCTTTTATACCATTGGCTGGCTTACTCATGCTGACTGTTGCTTACTCACTAGTGCTTAGTACATACTGGCCCTATTAGTCAATACACCGTAGTCATAGTGTATCCGATGTAGTATATAAGTAGGACTGGTGGATGGAACATCCCCAGTCCTAGCAATAGCATTGCTTCTGGGTCTACACATTAGCATTACTGTGAGCTCCTCAGTGACAACCTTGCCTTCTGCTCTTGCCCTCCTGCTCCACCCCTTGTCGGTGGCCTGCCTTCTTGCCTGCCAGTTGCTTGTCACTGTGCTTGCTTGACACTCGCCCCACTTGGTGGTTGGCTTGAGTGGTTGATGTGTCTGCCTGGCTTTCCACGATAGAGCATTCCCTTATAATGAATGATGGGTGTGATGGGAGAAATGATGCAGGTGAAGTTGCTTGTCATGCTGGTGATGTCCAAGGAGCCATTGGAGAATGTTGGTGATGTCCTGGGGGGGCCCAGAGTTGTTGGTGATGTCCAGGGAAGCGCTGGGGATTGCTGCGGTGTAGTGTGATGGCCATGTTGGTGGTCTGGCTGGTTTTATCCCAGGGTTGGGTGGTCATGGGAGTGGTTGCCAGGAAATGTGTTGAGGGTCCCAGGACCAGGGCTCAGGCCCAGGGATAAGTCAGGTGGGTTGTGACAATGCCTGCTCCTCTAAAGTTAGCTGAGCTGAATTTTGAAGAGCTCTCTTAGCACAATGAGTGTCTGGCAGTCCTGAAAGATACTGTAAATATCCCAGGACTAATAGGATTCATTGATGCCTGATTGGCATCAGACCTGTTTCAGGCCCAGGTGCAATCTGCAGCCACAATGCTATAGTATTTTACCTGATTTAATCAGATTTTTAGGTATTTCCAATCTTTCATGCTGATGTCATCTTTCAAAAAGTATGAAACATTGGGACAGTTTTTTAAGCCACTGTAAAGACCTCCCATTAGCCTCTAGAAGTGAATCTGCTCAGGAATTTGTGAAGCATATGAAGGCAGCTTCTTCTTCTTACTACCATTGTTGACAGCAAGGAATAGTATGCAATGTAGTCTAGCATCTACAATATGGCTTTGAAGGGGCTTCTTGGGAACCACATGTACTCTTCTGCTGTATTTTACTTGCTCTTGTATAGCTACACATCTAATACATTGAGACACTGCACTCTTGAGGAAAAGGTGAACTATACGCCCTTTGTTTCCCATTCTACTCTTTAATCTGCTTCTTATGCAGCCTGGGGGCCATGTTTCTTAGTCAGAAATTGGTCAGCAACTGCAGACCAAGCATCTGATGTGTCATCCCCTTCAAAGTGAGGGTTAGGTTGGGGTGCTGTTGACACTGGTTTTCTCCTCATTAGTCACTTCACCACAGTTTGCATTTCTTTCTGGGTTCTCAGACTTGTCCTTTTCAAAGCACTTTACAGGCCAACAAGGTTGCTCTTACAGCAAGACAGGGCACAAAGTGTATCAACAAGCTTGTACAATACAACAGTCTGTACACAGTAGATAAATATTTGCTAATACCTCGACTAATAAGTAATTGCAAGGTCAACAATGCTCAATTAAGTCAGTGCACAGATTGGCTGAGAAAAGCCTGGAATACACTGAAAACGTCAAGAAAGCTCACAAGTATTGGTTGTGAAATCAGCCTTGAGTAGATTTAGGTTCTTGTAATTTGATATGATCATGGCTTAGGAACTTGGCAATTTGTTTTTCTCTTGGTATCATGTAATACAAAGTTATGTCGGGTGTCCGTCCGTAGTAAGCACATGATTAGTCTCGTATTTTTTTTTCTTCGGCGTTGACAATATTCAGTCTAAGCTTTTATGCAGCGGCTCGGAAACAAGCCCCTCTATCCCAACAGCATGACCAATTCGCATCATGATGTGGGCGAGAAAGCCCGTAGAAACAGCAGTTTATATCACCGGGCAGAGAAATTATGTTCGTCTTAACACTGAAAAGAAAAGACGGAGATGGCCGATGAGTACCGCTATTTGTATGTAAGATCGTGGAGGATCCGGGCGAAGGGGATCGTGGAAAAAGCTGCCTAATAGGGAAGGATAGAAAAGGGTGGAATCGGTCAGAACCAAACCAAGACTGTTGCCGTTGGCTTGCTGCCAAACACATTGACCAAGGCTTTTCCGTGCCTTTCTTTACGACCCTCGACGACCTGCACGACGACCACTATTTGAATCTCTTGTTCTTCTTTTGCATCGTCCTTCTTCGCCTCCCGTTAACCTCTCCTATCCATTGACCGCCTCGCTTCCCGCATATTCGATTTCCTTTATCCCTTCAATTCTCTTGTGCGCTCAATTGGACTCTTCTGAGGTATTTGACCATACTCCGAACTTTTTTGATCGCCCGCTCATCATCTACTGTAGAATGGACAATTGGAGGGTCGCTGTTCTTGGTGATGGAGGTGTGGGGAAAACTGCTTTGGCTGTACAGGAAAGTCCTTGTTCCTATGTATAGTCTCAGACGAATGAATTCCCTCCTAGTTTACCCTAAATTGCTTTGTTGGTAAGCCTTCGCGTCACGTATCTCTTGTGCCAAGGTTGATTCTCCGTCCGTGACGCTTTAATAATAGAGGTGTGTCTCGGGCTGCTCACCTTGATTACATCTTAGTTCACTTGTCTTATAGACGTATGATCCTACGATAGAAGACGCATATCGAAAACAACTGGTTGTCGATAATCGAATGTGTTTTGTGGAGGTTATTGATACTGCAGGCCAGGGTGGGTCAACGGCTACTGATTTTCTCCTTTCCTACCGCTCAAACGTTTACCTCCACAGAGGAATATGCTACACTGCGTGACCAATGGGTCAGGTGGGTGTACTCGTGGGTGATTAAAATGCAGCACTTCATGATTCTGTTGGCCATCTAGGGAAGGACAAGGTTTCATCCTTGTGTATTCAATTGCATCGCGATCGACTTTTGATCGACTCGAGACCTTCCGTCAATCCATGCGCCGCGTGAAACGAGGCGACCCCATCTTCATGCTCGTTGGCAATAAGTGTGACAAGACTTATGAACGCGAAGTGTCAAAGGATGAGGGAGCGGCGCTTGCTCGCCAATTCGGTTGTGAGTTCATCGAGACGTCCGCCAAAACGGCTCAGAACGTTGAACGCCTCTTCACCAACCTCGTTCGCGCCCTACGACAGACGCGAAGTATAGAATCAGGAGTTCCGGGTCCGGTCAAACCGCATGAAGGGAAGAAGAAGAAGTGTATTATCATGTAGGGGACTTTTTTTGGGATCGCCTGGTTTTTTTTTTAGATTCCTTGCCTTTACCTCCTTTGATGATACCATTATGTTCCATTTCCTGTTCCTTGTTCCTGTCCTTGGCGCTGCCTCCGCAATCTCGCCTTCTTTCCACCTCTCATTTTCCATATCTTCCCCTGCTTGCTCACCATGTACCCGTTGCCCGCACTGTAGCTAGGGATCTCTGATGTACTCTGGATGGACGGAGATGTATGTGTTTGATCTTCATCTCCATCTTTGATGTGGGATATCGACGGGCCACTGTGTCAATTAAGCTGTACAGGTTTTCAAGGGCCACGTCGGCATGTAACATATATGACGCACATCAACTATTATTAATGTATGTGTTACATTGTGTAGTTATTTTTCCAATTCTGCGTTGGTTACTACACACTCAAATGCCTTCGCAAGTTCTTTGGATGACTTTTGAATGCGAAAACCCCGATTTTATCGTTCGATCAGTTTTCGATGGTGCTACTTTCAAGGTCAAACGCGCCTCGATGGAAAACAGCGAGGTTTTCCGTAGGTTAAGAGTTATAGTACGATGGGACAAATGGCTCATGCTTATTTCCAGGAGACATGTTTATGTTTGAAGATGCCACCAATCAAAACGAACTTGAAGAGCTTGTGGATCTTTACGAGACGTCGACGGTCATAGCTTCCCTCCTGCGCCTGTTGCATCACCCTCCTCCACCACCAGTTCCTTTGCAGTCAGAGAAGAATGGACAACAAACCCTCTTGAGTCATAAGTTGGCCAAGAAAAATTATGATCCGTTAACTGTGATACCCTTGCCGCTCATGTCCTTGCTGTATGGCCTAGTGGACAAATATGCCATATCTGTTTCTATCACCAAAATGTTAAACGAGCATTTGCTAGCTCATGCGTATACATTTCCTCTCCATGTATATGGGTTTGCTACTGCCAACGGATTGGACGATGTTGCGTCCAAAGCAAGTCAGTACTTGCTACCATTGGCATCGTATACTACAGCTGAGGTGGCAGTCATTCCAACGATCTCCGCGTACCATCAGATTGTGCGTCTACAAACACTGCGCGTGAAAGCGTTGCGCGACCTCGTTCTAGGCGAAGATATCTTTCCTCACGGTAAGTATATCAACACACTACACGGTTGAAAATAAGATCAGCTACTGACCTCACAGAAGGTTATGGAGCATGTCCCTCTCATCAACATGAGACAATTGCCTCTTGGGATACAAAACGTAAAAATCTGGCAGTATTAATCGAAACAAGTACATTCATTTTTAGGTCGAATGTCACATTCTGAACTTTTGTTTAGCGACTGATATATCAGGTGAAATGGAAGGAGTGGCAGAGATGTTGCCCCAAGGTTGTAAATCGTGTCAGAAAGCCTGCACGGCTGCAGTTCAGATGCTCGCTGTAAGTTTGTTCCATAAGTGTTTCTAAACATGCTCTAAACGACAGGTCGCGTATTCTAAAAAAGTACAAAGGCCAACGGGTTATGAAGAGGATAGACCAGCTCCCTGCCATATGAATTCATTGTCTGTCACGTCGAGAGGGGTGAATGAGACTGACATGATTCCGTTCGGTGGGCAGATGAACCGCCACAGTGGTATCAAGATTTCTTGTATTATTTATTATACCAGAGTAGAGTTTTAAGATTACTCCAAGTCTCTGAGTCACGATATAGGTATGTCATGGAGTTGAACATGCCAGGTTGTATGGTTTCACCACGGTGTCGGAACAGCCACATCACTGCTCCCCAGGAAAGGGCAGCGAAAACCGTGAAGTAACGAGAATCAGGTGGGCGCGGTTTAACGGTGGAGCCAGTGTGTAAACTTGAAGAAGGGTGGCCGGCTCGTGGTAGAAAAGATGAGACGACGCGGGATACAACGTAAAGTACAATCTAAACAGATTAGCTTTGAGCTTTCATCGAAAGTCCTCTGAACAATCATACCTGTTCATTGACGGCGTTTCTGTCTCCAAACACAATATATCCACCGAGCAAGCCAGCTATAAAAGTGTCACTGCTCCTTTCCTTTCCACCATTTGTCTTGCGCTGGATCAATAGGAAGGTTTTGTAGAGAGTGACGAATTTGGCCAGATTAAAAGCATGTTGTCTAGTTGCACGATAGATATGCTGTAAACGCGTTTGCCAACTAGCTAAAGTGTCGGCAACGTCAGGAATGACTGAGGTTCTTCGTTCACTCACTTTCCACGGCCAAACAGTATGGACATTACTACAGCATGAGGAAACCGGACCTTGACGCCATATACAAAGCCGTTGCGAGCGCCTTTGAGAATAGCCAGGTAATCGTGATACGCAGCGTTTGTCACAATTTCCTGCAAAGCGTCCATGAATAAAGGAATGGAGGTCAACACCGAAACCACAAGTGGATACAGCGGACCAGGTTGCGCTTATAAGTATGTAATCCAATTCAATCAATCGTTGAAGATCGACTGTTGATGCGGACAATCACATGTGCCGTCTTTTTATCCCCGGACCGATAATACATGCTCGTAAAAAGCCCACCGCAGCATAAGTGGTTGTGGAGGACTTTTATTTGCCTACCTGAATGACGGAAGGGTAAAAAATCGGCTACATGTCTAATTCGAGTCGAGTCCGGAAAGATAAGGAAGGGCAGGGAACTCGAGTGGTTGCCTCCGCGAGGCGAAAGGAAAACCGAAGGGTGACCAGCTAATTATCTACGGGAGATTTGGATGTTACAAACGGTGACGAATACTCATTGATCACGTTATGTTATGATTTGAACCGTATACGGTCTTGTACTATGACCTCCAAGGTGATGTCCAAGCAGCAACAGGCTCTGCAATTTCTTGACGATCTCGACTCGTTTACGCCGCTCCCAGAAACTGAGACCCGTAACTCAGCTAACAAATCAAGCAGCACAGTTCCGCCGACTGGTAATGAACGTGAAGCCGATGTCCTAGCTTTCCTTGATGAAATAACTCAGAAGAGCGCAGAGCCTACTCGCCCCGCTTCTGTGCATACCGAACGCCCTATTTCACGTTCTGGGACACCCACGCTACGCAAGAGTACCGAAAGGGTCAAACTCGGTGGGGGATCGGTATCACCTCCAACATCTTCGTCAGCATCGTTGTCTAGGGCTTCCTCGGCCATCGAGAAGGCCAAATCAGACACTGCTCCTTCCAAGGAAGCTTCTTGGGGATGGGGCTCTGTCTGGTCCACTGCATCTGCTGCTATCCAGCAAGCCAAGACGGTTGTGGATGAACAAGTCAAGGCTCTTCCTAGCAACGAACATGCGCGAAAATGGGGTCAAGGTGTCATTGGATATGCTAAAGCAGCCCAGCTTGATAAATTTGGTACGTTTGCAACCAGTTAAAATAAATCCTTGATTAAATCTAGAAATTGTAGGCCAAGACTTCAAGCGAGTTGGATTATCTACACTTACTGACATTCTCAATGTTGTTGCACCACCGATATCAGAGCACGAGGTCATTCAAGTCTGGTTGAGCCATGAATTGCAAGGCTACGACGGCGTGGAATCTCTTGTTTATCGCGCTCTAACGCGGGTAGGCTTTGTTATCATAAGTGGGTTTCAGTCACAAATTTGATTTCAGGTCTTGGAACAAGTCGAAGGCGGAGACCTCGTTGTCAACAAAGGTGACGAGTCAAGGCCAACGGGTGAATCTCAGAGAAACTTCAATGCGGTTGAAGGTTACGAAGCTGCTCACAAGCTCGCACAGGTGAGAATGAAGTTGCGGGGTTTCCTGGTGTGATTTACTAATAATGATGAAATCGAGGCTGATATCGAGGAGCTTATTGGAAACAAGGCAAAGGCTACATCCCCTAAACCGTCTACCACCCAGATTCCGACAACTTACTCTCACGTCTATCTACGCGTCCAAGCCTATTACAGCAGCCATGGCTCGACCGGTTCGTTCCAGACGTCTGATACATCACAGCCCCGCCAGCTTCAGTTCTTGCTGTACCTTTCAGATCCTGAGCACCAGTTGACGCATACAACGGTCACACAAGCAGTCCCCGGAAAATGGCTGGATATCTGGGATGAGTTTGATTGGGTTGAAGACTTAGTTGCAGAGGCGCTGAGATTAGGTGTCGAAGTTGTCGGACAGGAGTATTTAGTTGCGAGGATGGGATGGAGTGATCAGGCAAAGGAGGGGCAAGTACCTGTTGTTGAGGATAACACTGATGGTGAGCCAGATGCAAAAGGCGTCGGCGAGGATCCATGACAATTCGTAGGATTCATGTAAGTCCGGAATTTTTGATGAATTGTTACGAGTCAAGCGAATAATAATTGGTATTGCCTCCTCGAGTATGCGGAATAACTACTGATCTACTTTCTGACCTCCTCTGGCTTGGGAGGAGGAAGGTGTTTGAGGTTGTCTGGTTTGCGAGGGGTCGTCCCATCTCCAATTTGCTCCCAAGGCGATAGAGACTCGAAATTCCTGGACCATGATAGAAGCTCAACACAAATCAAAAAACAGATACGCAGAACATACCGGAATGCCTGGGTGAGCTGCAGTGGCTCATAAACGACACGCTTGCGTTCCTCGTCATATCGAACCTCAGTGTAACCCTGTCATTGGCTCAACTATAGGCAAAAATGACGAGACGGAGGTGTGCAGCGCTTACCGTTAACGGGAAGTCTTTTCGGAGGGGGTGTCCCTCGAAACCTAAAGTAGTATATCAGGAAAATGATGCGTCAGAATTCTGTTTTTTGTCACCATAGTCTGTCAAAATCCGACGACTAATGCAAACAGTCAGACGAAACTCAGTCATTTTTACGTGGAAAAGAGGACGCACAGATCTGGATGATTACTGAAGAAAATTCCGTAGAGGTCCCAAGCCTCTCTCTCGTACCTGTCACAAAATTAAGTACTCTTTAATGATAGCAGTGGAAATGACATGCCAGTCTGCACCTCGGAACACTTCGCAAGCACTTGGCACATGGTCAGCCTCTCCTGCGTATGTCTTTACCCGAATCCTTCCTTGATGCTTGACGCTGAGGAGATGGTAGACAACCTCGAAGCGTTTCTCCCTCTCTGGAAAATCAACTCCACTTATGTCCATAACAGACTTGAACTGGCATTGGGAGTGATCGCGCAGGAAAGTAAGCACAGGTATAATGCCGGAGGGAGCCGTGTAAAGTGTCAACTCGTCCTTTAGGACAGAAAACTGCTGGATGAACTTTGGAAGGGATTGTATGAGGTAAGAGCCATATGTATGTAGAGCCTCGGTGTTCTCTGCATACTTAGACACAGTAGGATTGGGAGACGTTGGCTCAGTAAACGGCGAAGCTGAAGCTGCAGAGGGGTGAGGAAACACAGACAGGATCGGAAGATATATATACCTCTTAACGAGGAAGACGAATGTATACGCCTCCCGACGGATGCAACGGACCCCACCGCAGGAGATAGAGCAATATTTTTAAGGCCGCGGCTTGCACGCGTCGCTACACGAAACGCCATGCTTCAGGCTTTGGAGTAGAGGAGACGTCCAAATGACACTCGGAAGTTGCCGGACCGACAGGGACAAATAATTATGATCATTTGATACGTTCACTGTACCATGGCTGAGACTCCATCGCATCCAGAAATCTTCGATTCTCTGCCTTATTATGACGATGATCTTCACAAGTTCCCAGACTTGAAGCTCAAAGTTGAACAGGAATTGGCACGGGAGCCCAAACCACCCTCCACTTTGCACCCTCGCGTCCCACCATCACTTGAGCTATTTTCTGTTCGTGAGCACGACTCTGAATCTATGGAGTGACACAGAAACTGAGTCTATAGCGTTAGAAAAACCCCTTATTGCGTGCAGAACTCGAGCGGGTTGAGTCTCACCAACCGTTTCCTTCGCTCGACTCTTTACGATACCAATTGCCTGCGCCATCCTCCACTCCGGGGACGGATGAAGAATGGAAAGCTGCACTTCAGAATGCTCACGCTCAACTCGAACATCAGAAAATACGGTTCGTGCTTCCTCTGTCCATGCCGATTATACCTCATGTATTGCAGACTAACCAACCTCACGCTACTGCAAAATTATGGTCCAAATGCATGGCGAATACATAATTACCTTCTTGAGACAGCCGCAAAGCAAACTGAAAAGGCTTTGGAAGACTTGAAGCAACTTACCATTGAAGTTAATCGTGAGCGTAAAAATCATCAGGCATGTTACGAGTTTCTCCATGTGTCCACTCATTGAACTAGGTTCAACCAGGATCGGCTGGGAAAGCAGCTCACGTCGTTGGAAACACGATGGACGGAGTTGATTTCCAGTGTCTTGCAGATCGAGATGGCAAATGTGGCCTTGGATGCTGAGATCGAAAAACTAAACAAACGGGAGGTGGAGTTGTCCGAGCTCTGAGATTGTCACAGATAATGTTCATCATGTATTATATAGTATGTCGAGATGGCCTTTTTTTCTCCAGTGACTTGGTCGCCGGCCGGCCTATGACTTGATTAGGCAACTGACCGGTAAATCGCGGCCGTAAGAGCTTGAACTGTCAGTGAGAATCCATGTCCCTCTCCCTGTAACTGGTAGCATATCCCTCCAGGTAAGGTCAAATCCTCCTTTCAATTTCTGAGCTGTACGACATGCTGATGTCTACTCTTTGATCCTCTTTGACAACTAGTCAGCATACGGGCAGAAAAAACTCAGACAGGCGTCCCGCGACGCGTCTATGGCTAATACCAACAACGAACCTACTGAATCATTACAATTGCCCGGGACGGAGGGGGAAACATTGACAGTGGAGAATCCTATTGATAATCTAGGAGAGGTGCGGGAAGGGAAGGTTTCAGAGGAAGATTCCAAGACGGTCGTGGCCAATGATGTTGAAAAGACTGCATCAACAACCTCGAATAATTCCAAAGCCAGTGCTAGTTCTGTTCGACCTTCTCTCGTTCAACTTGGATCCGGCTCAACGCCTCATTCGTCTTCAACTTCAACCCAGCATAAACGTTTCAGTGCCGTAAATATCAACAAGAAATTTCTCGAGAAGAACTCGTCTGCCTCAGCCTCGTCCCTTGCATCCCAACCTACGATCAAAGCAGGAGGAGGACCTTCTCGTGAGTAGTTAATCTATGTTATATTCCTCTCGATTGACCTCCTCCGAAAGTGGCACGACCGCAAACTCACCCTACAGCTACGCATTCGCGTCTGGTCACCGCGAAGCTCACGTCGCCCTCACCAGCATCGTCTACGAGTGGCGCAGGATGGTCCCGTTCATCTTCTGTAGCACCACATAACGCGACGGGAACACACTCGCCCAATAATAGTTCACCACCCCTTCCTACCACCAATCTTGGGGCAAGTACTTCAACTATGGGAACCTCGCAGCTGCCTCATGCCGGTAAGGTCATACATCCACAACCAAGGGCAGCTTCCGTCTTTCCGGGAATATCGCAAAAGGATTCGTCAGGACTCACTAAACCGGTATGGGGAAACGTGAAGTCAGCCACCGTTGCTCAACGGCTGGACGTCCGAAATGACTTTCCCACTGCTGCTGAGGTTGCGCAAGGTATGTATCCCTATGATGACCTGCGTCAATACGTGGTTAATCTTGGGGAAGGGACATCATCCCTGCGGACCACAAAGCCGAATGACAACCGAGAAATGGCTGAAAGTGCCACTACCAAGCCAGCTAGAATGGAGGAAGCTGATGCCTTTCGAGGTGTTCATCTAGATCCAAATGCGCATCATTGGGACGAGGTAAGTTGGTGGGTTTTGAAAAACTCTTAAAGGTAGATTGAACTCCTTTAGATGGAAGAAGACGACGACAACTTCCTCGATAGTGTCATTGAATTCGGTGACGGACGGCAATACAAAATTGAAGCCAACAATGCAGCGTCCTCTTTCACAAAAAGACTGGATTCTAGCTCGCCGATTGACGCTATGGGTATCGGTATGTCGCGACTTGAAAACGCTTCGCCATTGAATGATGCAGCGCCAAATCTACCAGTGAGAAAGGAGGAGAGATTTGCAGATGATTTTGATCGCAGCTGGCCAAGGACTTCACCTGCAAACCCCCGAGACTTCCCTCTTCCTTCCAGTCGCTCATCACATCTTCCGTCATCACCGTCTCAAGAGCTGCCTGCTCCTCAGGAATCAGCTAGGGTTCTGTTCAACGAACGTTCGAATCGAATGGAACCCTACAGCAATGGTCAGCGATCTGGACAGCACGTCTCGAGAAAGGCCAGTTTGCATGACTCCCTTTTGTCTGCAAATGAGCCGCGAAATGCTCGGGAGTTTGTCCCACCTCCCCAGTCTCCAAACATCCAACTTCTACAGAAACCTGGAGATACACAAACTCGTCATCGAGGGTTGAGTAATGCCAGTACAAGCAGTGATTCCGGTCTTGGATCTTCGTACACATATAATCGTGATAAAGATGTAGCGAGGCGAGATGGCCCGGCAATTACTCCACGCTTGTCTAAGGAGAGCTTTGGGTCATCTGGGAGAGATAGAGAACACATCGAAAGGGAACGACGTTCAGAGATGGCTCCTCCACCCCTTCCAACACGCGCAATACGCCACCTCTCAAGAGATGACGGAAGACAGTTGCCACCGCATCTATCTCAAGCATCTGCCAGTGCACCTATCAGGCAGGACGGCAGGCTTTCACGCGGACCTCGTTTTCCGCCACAAGGAGAAACGAACATACAGTCTGCCCGACTGCCATCCCAATCGCCTACCCTCTCTCATGCATCTACCACTCGTATGTCTCCTATAGTTCCACTGAATCCACTCCCTCAAATGAGTGCACATGATATCGACGAAGTTCGAAAAGACGTGATGCAAAGTGCTGCGGCTCGGGCGAAACAGAGACGCCAACAGGAGGAAGAAGAGCGCGAAAAGGAGAAAGAACGTGCTAGACGAAAGGCTGCTGAGCTTGAGGAGCGGATCAAAGCTGCTGAAGCTCAGAAGGCTGCAGTACAGGAAAAGCTTGAAGAAATCAATACCACACCACAGCGACAGGTGAGAAAAACAAAAAGTAGATTCTTGAATATGTCGTCTCACAGTATATCAGGAAGAAACCATTGCCCTTATCGAAGAAGCTGTCAAAGGAGTTCAACCGCTGCATGAAAAGGTTGACTCACGCACACCAAAATCAACAATATCAAGACTCCCGTCACTGAGAGCTCTACGATCTCCTGAATCCACTAGCGTGAAGCTTAAGTCTGAGAAAGTACCTGATTCTACTTTAAACCAAACTTCGACAATTCCTGTAGCAGTACAGAGTGATTCATGGAGGACTAAGCCTCGGCTCCCTTCGTCAGCATCGCCACAGTCCAAACCTTCCGCTCCTTCCTTTATCTCTCCCATTCAGGTTGAATCGTTTATTGATGCTGCCGAAGATGATCTCGAGGTTGTCGATTTCATGGACATGGGTAAGTTCGTGGGTGTTTCCAGTGCTAATGCAAGCGCAAGTCCCGGAGACACAACTGTCCCCAAACCGCCTTCCCGACCTGTGGCTAGCGATTTTTTCGATGAAACTTCTTGCACTGAGCCATCAGTTCCCTGTTTTCCTGCAAGTGTTCCTAAGTCGACCATGCCGCAAGATCTGCGACTCGAGGCTTCGATTCGTGATCACCCAATTTTGGATACATCCCATGTTTCTGATTCGATACCAGTGGTGACAGCCAGAACCTCATCTTCTGCAGATCATTCAACGGTCATATTGCCACCTCAGACGAGCATGCGAACTGCTCGAAACCAGCCTTTCTATAAGGAAGCGGCAATGTCTGCATTGGACGACGCGATGTCACGAATCAAAGGAGCATTGGATGGAATGCAAGCTGAAGAGGGGATGAGAGATGCAGCTTCCTCGGCACAGCAGGATGTGAACAGAAATCAAGCTACTTTTGCGACAAAGCCAAATCTCCAAAAAGAACGGTGGATTCCTCCGGCGCTTAGACGTCACTTGGACCCCGATCGTCAAGTACTGTTCCTTAACACTTCTTCCGAGCCTCCACCATCGCCGAAGCCGCCACGGAACGCCTTCACCGTTAAACTTCCCTCCGTATCGCCATCATCCTTGGGGCCCATCAGCAAGAAACAGTTGCAAGCAGCGATGAGGCAACCGTTTCCGCTACGAACGGACATTTTCTCTTTCAACCTTTCTGTTCAGGGCATGAACAAAAGGGATCTCTCTATCGACGATATTTTGTTTCACAAGCCAACAGGCGGACACCGAGCAAAAGCAAAGTATCGTGTAAACCTTCCAAGGACCAGAGTAGTGCCCAAGACCGGTATCACATCTCAGTATCTTCCTTACAAACTGGTTGGTGCTGGTGCCTTTGGGCGAGCATCCGAAGCAGACGGACTTTCATCGTGGCGCAAACCTGTCCAAACTAAGCAAGAGGAAGACGTCAATAGCGTTACCAAGATTGGGGCTAGCGCGTCCCCAGCTGTTAACCCTCCTAGCGCTGTTGTTGCTTCCGTCCCTGTTCCTGAGCCACCCGCATCCACCAAGTCACAAGGGACGATTCCTGTACGACCTAGAGTTCCAAAGATGCCTGCAGGTTCCTCCGTTGCTATCTATCGAGATTCGCGAATAGATGCTGTAGACGTTGATCCCCACTCATCCGTCAACTTCATTGTTGGAAGCGAGCTGGAGTCACAACAAGAACCTCAAGCAACAACTCCTAACGAACAATCAAACGTGGCTGTCACTCCGCCCCTCCCTTCTGCACTGGATTCAGAATCTGTGTACAATGTCAACAAACCACAGATTAATGGCATCAAGGAAGCAACTGAAATGCCTTCCTCCTTGGTGCCCCCTAGCGAGTCTGATGGCCAAGGTTCTGTTGATTCCGTGAGTGTAATCAATTTGAAACTGAATTCAGTGATTCAAATCTACCTTTACAGGTTGATCCAGTTCCCATTACTCCGCAGATAACTCACCACACAACCTCTCCTTGGGCGAGGACGTCTTTACCTATGCCCGTTAAAGACTCTCCAGCACGTGGTCCAGATCCTGAACATCTCCGGGCTGTTTGGTCCCAGACATCGAACCAGGCCGGAACCCATGGCGTAAACTCCTTGGAGGGTATCGTAGATGACCTGACTGCGTTACCGTTTATTCTGCAGGACGTCAAGTCAGAAGATGGGGAAACTCCTCCACCATCCATCTCAGCTCCCCCATCGAGGATGTCCATTCATGATGTAACGAAGGCTTTTCAACAAGTACCACAGTCTCCATCAAATCCCTCATCCTCGCGTCGAACACCACCTTTGACGGCGCCTCCAGCTCGGCCACTCAATTACGCGTATGGACTTTTACCACCCCCTACCAGCACTATACGTCCCAATTATGCCTATCCGCCGCCTATAATGAGTCCTAGCCCTAGTCTCATGTATCCACCAATGATGTCCGCCAGTCCTGTACCAGGGCGAATGCCAATGAATGGTCATACACCCATGTACGGCCAACCTATGTGGATGCCGATGCCAGCGGCCTCAGCCCCCCAAGCCCACACAAACATGATGCGACACATGACCTCACCGTATCCTCCCCATATGGTCCCCTATTCCCCAGGACCGCCCATGTACGCCCCTCAGCCTCCAACGACTGTACAAAATCACGCACAACAGGGCGGGCCTCAGGTGAATCGTGATCGGAGCATTCCCTTGATGAGTCCTGTGATCTCACCTGCTGGGACGCTGATGTATGGCAGCCCCGTCATGATGCCTGCACATACGACAGTTGCACCAAATCACGGTTATCTCGTACCTCCAGGTCGCAGTCAAACACGGGTGGATAATAATGGCCAGATACCGCAGACTCCACAGCAGCCGCCACATTCTCCATATAATCCGTCTGCATTTCGACCAACTTGGTGAAAGAATTGTTTTCCTACTGATTCCTTATTTTTTTTTGTTCATACATTACATCGTTCTTCGTATATATTCATTCTTGGGCACCAACAGAGATTGAAAGTATGAAAATATATATATCCAAGGTAGTAGGTAGGGTAACAGACAGTCCACTTTGTTCTAGTCAGCAAGTCTCGAGGCACGCTCTGCCGCCTCATCAAGACCATCGAATGCCTCAATCTTCAATCCTGATTCCCGAATCATCCTGTCAAAATAGTTCATTAAGTAGCGGTAAAGGTAGTGGCACTGGATTTGAACATACTGCTTAGCTTCCTGTTCCTTCGTTCCTTTGAGTCTCACGACCAGGGGCACCTTAAGATTCAGCTCTCTCGTAGCTTTGATGACACCTTCCGCAATATAATCGCAACGCATGATGCCTTACAAAAATGTGTTCAGCTAGCTAACCATGAACCTTGAAGTACGGTGCAAACCTCCAAAGATATTGATGAAGATACTCTTGACTTTAGGGTCTCCAAGGAGAATTTCAAAAGCTTCCTTGACTGTTTCAGGAGTAGCACCTCTGTAAAAAGAGAATATGAATAGGATGATGTCAAGTGATGCAAAGTACGCACCCTCCGACATCCAGGAAGTTAGCAGGCTGTCCTCCATGAAGGGATAGAACATCCATAGTGGCCATAGCAAGACCGGCTCCATTAACCAAACAACCGACTGACCCATCAAGTTTGATGAAGTTGAGGTTGGCTTTTCGAGCTCGGACCTCAGAAGGCTCTTCTTGAGAAACATCCCTCAAAGAGAAAATATCCTTCTGACGGAATTCTGCGTTCTCATCAAACCCGAATTTGGCATCCATGCTACGTCCAAACTTTCAACAAGATATCATCCATTCTTTGCAATTTTACATACCAAAGAACATCTCCATCTGATGTGAGGGCCAAGGGGTTGATCTCAATCTGGGTAGCATCCTTCTCTTTGAATAATTTGTAGAGTTTGATAAAAATGTCTGCAGCGTCGGATTGAGTCTTCTCATCTTTGAAGCCAAGCTTTTGGGCAACAGCAATTGCTTCAGTTTTAGAAAGACCACGATTGAAATCGATAGGAGTGGTGATGATGGCAGCAGGATCTTTGGCCGCCACTTCCTCAATGTTCATACCACCTTGTGCAGATGCGACCAACACAGTACCCTGGGAAACCCGATCATTAAGAACAGCAACATAGTACTCATGGGAAGGCTCGTGGAATTCAGCAAGCATGACCTATACTTGAGTGAGAAAGGCTCCCATAATGACAAATGTCCAAACGAACAGCATTGCAGACACGTCCTTGAGCCCCAGTCTGTTTCGTAATGAGGGAAAAACCAAGCATTGAATTCGAAATTTCCTCAGCTTCTGCTGGGCTGAAGCACGCAATGTTAAGTAAAAGCGGACATTGATGGACGTCGATATACAGGACACACCTACGAACTATCTGGACACCCCCGCGAAATCCGTTACTGAAGGTACCCTTTCCGCGACCGCCGGCGAGCACTTGAGCCTTGACGACAATTGGTTTTTTTCGATCTATAGGTTAAAAAGATGAACGTAATTGAGACATGTATCACGACCACGACGCACCAAAATTCTTTGCAACATCTAAAACTTCCTTCGGAGTCTTTGCAACAAAACTCTTGGGAGTAGGGATTTTGTACTAGCATACAAGATATCGAGATCATGGCTTTGTGAAGAAGTCAAGGCACGCAAGGCTCACAGAGTTGAGTAAATCCATGGATTGGTACTCATGGATCGAGAGGTACCGCCTCTGACCTGCAGAGGTCGCCTAAAAAAGTATCAGTCCAGGTGCAATGTATCAAAACAAAGTGGAGACTTGCACGGGCAATGGAGCCAACTTTTCGTATTGAGGCAAGCATGTAGTAGTTTGTTTTCTATGTCGACCGGATGTAAGGTATCTCCTTTGCCGGAACCAAGGACCTTGCTTAAGTAATCAATGTCAGCCAATTAAATTAACGAAGGGAGCGGAATGACTTTCTCATCAGAGCGACGACGACGGTTGAGTGATTCCGAACCCTTCCTGTCTCTCACCTTACCATTTATTAAGTGGTGTGGGCAAAGCTCTGACAGAATAAAATTCCCGCCTTGAGTTCGGACAGCCCAACTTCTCGTGGGTTGCCCGAAATTAGGCAGAGAAATAGTTCTTCAAAGGAACCGGATTTGGATATCGGCTGGTCATTGGATGTGAAGCTCATGGTGCATCAGTACTCAAACACTCGAAGTTCAAGTTGTAGAGTTGGAGGAGACTTCTATATGTACTTAGTCTTGAGTTGGTAACTATTGATACTTATTCCTCCAATGCGACACAAATTTACGATCTTTACCCCGACCACCGACTCTTGAACTCAATCTAGATGCAAGGTCTCAGTAGAAGCACCCCATACTCAACTCCCATGCCATCTAATAACAACCACATCGGTCAGACAGAGCCAAGTTCAGGGACTGTTGCCCCGCTGACGAGCTTGCTACATGTCTCAAAGACTGTCTTGCTTCAGGCAGTTGATCTCCTCGACAACTATCTCACTTCTGATGACCAGCTTACAATATCTTCAAAGTTCCTTTGCGGTTCTACAATTGGTCTGATACTTCAATTGAGATGACACTGAATACTGAAAAACTTCCAGGGAAACATTTGCGCCATGCTCGTGACCATTTTGTCCTCCTCATGGACTCTGTCTGTTCCCCTCCACCGCATATTTTATCGTACGACAAGAGAGGCAGGAATACCCCAATGGAAAGCAGCCGCTCTGCAGCCCGTGCAGCTCTAATGGAAGCTATTCAACAGCTTGAGACACATGTACCTCTCGCTCAGATGGATACACCAATCATACTACAGGCCGTCACTCCCGAACTACAAGAGTTTCAGACAACATTCGGTCGAGAGGTATGTGGTTACTCTTTTGAGTAGACCCTGGGTTAATGTTATTTGTTATGTAGCTCTGGTTCGCTGGCCTACATTGTGTCCATCACTGGTCAATGGTACGAGACCACTATTTCTCCTCGAAGACTCATTTACTGAGATAGGCTTAATCAGGTCAGGGTTATTGCAGGAGAACTTGTAAGATATGTCTACTAACTCCAAAATCCTGCTCAACCCCGCACTTCAGAACATTCAACTCACTGATGATTTTGGGTTTGCGCCGTCAACACTAGTCTACCAAGGTAAACTGCAGCAGGGAATGTGGACGTAAATTTCTATTTACTGGCTAGCAGATCGACAAGCACCGCTTGGAAGAGCTAAAATGTGAGATTACAGTAATCGTATACATGTAGATGGCTAGAGTAATGGAAATCAATGACGTCCAGCTGCCCATAGCTGACCAAACAAACCATTACGGTATTATCCTTCTGTTGTTGTCCTTCTCTCTCAGTAGCGGACTCCTGGGATAACTGAGGGTGACATCCACGTTATGCGATAGTACCCCAAGGACCTAAACCATGTCGGAAAAAATGGTCCCTGTCCAGGGCGAAAACCAAAAGAAGCGCGTCGTAAGTTGATGTTTCTGAGCAAAGGCAACGAGAGTCATATTAGTCTACTAGTGTTATTTCTTTGATTCAGATATTGGGGGTTTCCACTATGGTCCTGGCCACCCGTACGTGTGTTATCTATTTTATTCCCTAACGATCTCATTATTTATCGCTAGGATGAAACCGACTCGAATACGCATGTGTCATTCACTTGTCATGAATTACGGGCTGTATAAGAAGATGGAGATCTTCGTAAGTTTCCTACAGATAGCTGATTTTACATCTCCCGCCACTATTCGTCTAGAGAGCCAAACCCGCAACCAAGCGTGAGATGACCCAATTTCATTCGGACGAATACATCGACTTTCTCAACCGTATCACGCCAAACAATATGAATTCTTTCATCAAGGAACAACACAAATGTTTTCGTCGTCTTTCGTTTGTTTCATATTGTTATTTATCATTGACTGCCAGATAACGTTGGCGACGACTGCCCCGTCTTTGATGGTCTGTTTGATTATTGTTCGATATCTGCTGGAGGTTCTATGGGTACGTTATATAGATTTTCCTGTCTACATAACTCTGACCTTGCGTGTTTCCTGACAGAGGGTGCTGCACGGTTAAGTCGCGATAAGTGTGATATTGCAATCAACTGGGCAGGCGGCCTTCATCATGCTAAAAAAAGCGAAGCAAGTGGCTTTTGTTATGTCAATGGTGCGCTCAAGCCATTGCTAGTAGCCCCATAACATACACTCAGATTTCTTCCCTAGACATTGTCCTTGGTATCCTCGAGCTTCTTCGGTATGCGCTTCATGATTTATCACGTGACGCTGTGGTTGACGCCTGCGCAACAGGTATCACACCAGGGTTTTGTATATTGACATCGATGTCCACCATGGTGATGGCGTTGAGGAGGCGTTTTACACAACCGATAGAGTCATGACTGTGAGTTTTCATAAGTATGGCGAATATTTCCCCGGTACAGGTGAACTTCGGGTGAGATAAGATTGCTCTCTTAGGCTGTGTCGTTTTTATTGATTTTCTTAGGACGTCGGTGTCACGAAAGGAAAATACTACGCGCTCAATTTTCCATTAAGAGATGGTATCTCCGACGAGAACTATAAATCCGTTTTCGAACCAGTGTGTCTAAAGCGACAAATGAGCCTGGCTTAAATGTTCAAGCGCGATTATAGGTTATCCAACAAGTTATGGAGTCGTATGATCCCTCTGCTATCGTCCTGCAGTGCGGAACGGATTCGCTCTCCGGTGATAAGCTTGGATGCCTTAACCTTTCAATGCGTGGCGAGTCGACGTCTTACTTCACCAGATTGGGCATTTATTTATACACCTTGTAGGCCACGCTAATTGTGTAAAATTTGTTAAATCGTTCAACAAACCCCTTCTTCTCCTAGGAGGAGGTGGTTACACCATGCGAAATGTGAGTCGCGCCTGGGCTTATGAGACCGGTCTCGCTGCTGGTGTGGAACTAGGGCCAGGTGAAGAACTTTGTATTCCTGACTGTTTTCTACTCCTATTAACCATTGGGACATCGTGTAGAAATTCCTGTCAACGAATATTACGAGTATTTTGGTCCCGACTATGAGCTCGATGTCAAATCATCAAACACCGATGACTTGAACACACCTGCATATTTGGATCGCGTCAAACGCATTGTCATGGAAAATCTTAGGCACGTTGGAGGACCCCCTAGTATCCCAATGATAGGTCAGTTGAAAGCAGTTTAAATGTCAAGATGTTTCATAATCGGTGGTATAGACATACCATCCATGCCTATTGATGACGTATTGGATGATCCCAACCGCGATGAGGACTTTGAAGACATGGACGAACGTCGACCACAGCGGCTTTTGGACTCACGGCGGCAAGCTGACGGAGAATTGTCTGACTCGGATGATGAAGGTGAAGGTGGTCGTAGAAACCATATGCGCCATAGGTCTCGCGACAGTGTGGAAGGTGATGGGACCAACCGCAAGTTTGGGATGGGCGTAGGTATCATGACCTCATCTACCTCCACTCTTGGCCATGGAGTGGGGCCTAGTGGCTATATCACTGCCACTCGCATTCTGTCAACCTCACATCCTGATCCTTCAGACATGGAAATCGACACACCGCCTGCCGCTACACCGCTTGTTAGCACACCACCAACGCCACCAACGATCGATATGCCTCCTCACCAGACAGACCCAAAAAACCATGTTACCGAATCAGTAGGGAATGACGCTTCGGCCGTTAAATCACGATTCGAGGATCTAGTGGCTGAGTCTTCCAGCGGTTCTACTATTTAATTTGTGGCTTTGTACACTTCGTAACTTGTTTCTTTATTGTATCAATTTATACTTGAAGCTCTAAAAGGTAGAGGTTTGTCAATCAAATTATTGCTGTGAAACATCGGTGGTATTTTCATGAGAAATTGAAACCCTCGTGTCTCTATGTATTTGCTATATTTACTATATTGAAGAAGGTAGGTAGAATTACCCTAGTTCTCCATCCCAAACTTAGTGCGGACGGATGCCAAGTTTTGCACACTGATTACTTCCTATGAACTCGATACCTCTCCAGCAATCAGCTGCAGCCAGCTACGGTACAGGGAGTTTGTGAATGGTGAAGCAAACTTTTTCATAATAATTCTATTATGATGCTTATGTGAGCCAAACTATCTCGACATATATTGTTCCCTCTCTTTCAGACACTATAACCTGCTGTGACATCGTCCTTGTTAGAATAACCATGGCAGACACAATTGCGAGACCTGACACTCCCCCTTCTCGTGGAATACCGGGGATGACCTCGCAATTGACCCCTGATCAAGTCAAGCAATTTGAGATCAACCGTCTTAAAGGTTACCATAAAGCTGGTTCTCGGGTTTACTTCCACTGATATCGAATGAAATAGCAAAGGCACGCCAAAGGGAGAAAGAACAAGAAGCGTTTACATCAAATGCAACTCTCAACACGAATAACAAGCGATCTCTCGGAGTTACACCAGCTATCTCAAACTCTCCTACCGCTCCAGGACGGTCAAAACCGTTGAAACGCGACTCACGATTGGGGACTTACTTTGAATACGATCTATCAAAGATGGTTAATTCCAAAGGCGGTTTTCTCTTAGAGGACGGAAATGAAATCGACGAGGAGGTACGGCGAAAGGAGAAAGAGAGAGAAAGACAACGTGCTCGACAAAACTCGTGCCCTCGTAGGTCATTTATATCAATCGCTGACAAACCGTTGTATAATCCTGGCATTGTGAAGCTATGCACCTTGATCGAGCATTGAATCCCAAGTGTGATGAATGTCAATCTTTGGACATTGACCAGACCTTTAAAAAGGTGTTTCGTTGCCTGGTGTGTAAAAATTGCCAGAACGAAAAACCGGAAAAGTATAGTCTCCTCACGAAGACGGAATGTAAAGAGGTACGTCTCCATG